>VWZZ01006234.1:1829557-1842387 GCA_013399095.1 Psophia crepitans | reverse complement strand
TCTCATGCTTAGCAGCAGCAGCAGCACCATGTGCTCTCTGCTTGCCTCAATTACAGCATAGGCTTGTCGTTGAAACATTAGGGATTGGACAGCAATGTTTTCTGGTTCACTGAACAAATTTCAATGGTCATACCACAGCAATTATTTTTTTTCTTTTTTGGTACCTACAATGGAAGAGAGGACATTTAAATAAGTTACCAAATCAAGAAGAATGTTTACTAGTTGAAAACCAAATATTATGAAATTATTATTCCTTTCATGGTTAGGAAAGTTTTAACAGAACAGGTTGTTCACCAATTTACGTTATTTCTCTTTGCTAAAATGGGCCGTGTAAAAGCTTTATCCTGATCTTCAGCCAGGTATCTGATTGAGCACTTTGAGCCTCTTCCTGGAGCATCACCCCAAGAGCTCTGTGCAGCCTCTCTGGCAACTGTCTAACGAGCACAGCCAGGCACTGGGTAGGAGCGTGACTGAGCACTGCGGTTGAAAATTAAGACATCCAAGCAGCAGCTCTTTGCTACTCAGTATGCCTCACTGCTGCAGCTCTGCCGTGTTCTTCCAGAGCGCTGGTTTCTGCTCTTGCATCTTGTAGTCCTTGATTTTGACCTCATGATGTCTGCCTGCTCTGCCCCGGTCCCCGTCACTCTTTTGACCAGTCAGTTGAACGCCTGCAGCAGTGCCGCTGCAGTTGTTCTTGGTTTGGCTTTGCTACGCAGCGAGATCTCTCCTTCCCTTTGGAGTGTTGAGCCCTTTTCTGGTATGTGCTGCTTGATCATCTCTTCTGATTGCTGTCATTACAGCTTGCCCTTCAGGATTTGCAAGATATACTCTTTAACATAATACAGGAGGATTTAATTAATTCTAATAAGTAACAGAAACACTCGCTGCGGATGAGTGCTTGTAGTAAATTAGGGTATAAGCTGTTTTTAAAGATATCAGTGAGAACTTTGCTATTGCTTTAAATTATATGTTGTTGTGCGAGTGCTCATGATAATGCGCTGTAGGAAAGCAGTAAATACCACATAACATATTCTGTATCCTTAGTAAAGCCTTGTTAATGTGTAGGTACTCTTTGCAGCTTTGCTGTGAAATCTTTCAGAGGAGAAGGATTTTCTTGGTGTAATTTTTACAGAATTTGGATTTGTAATATCAATGGTATTAAAATGTTCTTTCTTCTCTGTTCCATTTTTCTTCCCCCATTTTGGCCGCAATAGTTTGCAATAGCAATGGGAATTTAAGGGTCCCTTCTTTTTTCCCCCCAGATTGTTGTTTAAATAGAGTTTTAGATTGAAGTTACTTTATAATGAAGCAAATGAAGCCTATGAAATACAAATGTGAAGTATATAACATTTTAAAAAGCAAAATTATAGTTTCTTCTGTTAGATGAGAACCAGCAGATGCTGTCAAGAACAGTTCCTCTTTCCATCCTTTTTTCCAGCCGAAAATCTTTTGATGCCAAATCCCTCCAGCACTCGTGCGTGTCCACTGGGATATGGAACTGCATCTTTGCAGCTGAAAGTGGAGGGGCTGTTCCTAACCTTGAATGATATTTTTCCTGAAGGCTTTGCTAATTTTCCCTTTTGACATAAAAAAGATGTATGCTGGTAACATAGCGCTCCTTGTACACCTGGTACAATGCCCACTTGCTCTCCTGCACTTCAGACCAGGAACCATCATCCATTTGAACTCTTTGTTTTTCTTAATGAGACCAAATGAGGGTTATGTGGAGCCAATGCAGTTCAGAAGACAGATGGCGTCCAAAAGCAGACCTCTTTCTGTTTTACCTACCCAGAGAGCTTCGTTTATTCCTTGGGACTGGATTTCCTTGCTGAACCACTGGTTTTCCCATGGCCTGAAGCTGGTGGCCTCAGCTGTGGGCCATGTCCAGGACAAGGAGAAGCCTGGGCTGCCCTGGACCTGCAGCTCACCATCCACAATCCAAGGGGCAGCCAGCCTGCCCAGGCAGGTGTTGCAAGTAGGAGGGTTTGATGATAGCTATGTTTTGGCTCATGTTAAATCCTTATTGAAGACCTTTTCTATGGTAAAAGTAGGACAGGGGATGGGGACAGAGGTCTCCTTGTGCATAATAAAAGCTGAACCAGTAACCTGCATGCATAAACCCAATGGAACTGATTGCAGCGGGGAGGCAGTGCCAAGTGCTGGTAGAACCTGAAGGTGAGAACGTCACTGTGATTTATGGAGTCCTACTGCTAAGAATGACACTTTAATAGTCTTCAGGATTTTTTTTTCTTTTTGATTGCTTTTTATACTGCTATGAATATGAAAGCTTAGTGCCTGGCCAACAGACAGCAAACAAATGTGGGAAAACCCCTCGCATTTGAAGACTGTTAGCTTCTCTGTTGGCCTACTGACAGCAACATTTAACCTTGGTTGCACTTAAATATATTACTGTTTATTGAGCAAGCTGTAGAACTAAAATACAGAATTTTCATCGTAGGAGAGAGACTGTAGCAGCACAGACAAGTCACACTTCTATTGTGCTTTAATTTCCACTTAAGGTTTTGTGGGCTGGTAGAATAGTAGTTTTGCATTACTGCTCTTAAAAGGACTGACAGGCAGTGATAGATTGGGTTAGAACAAGGACTTTCAAGTCAGCAAATAAAAAAAATAAATAAATCTAGTTTTAACTCACTGGTTGCCCAGTATGGAATGAGAATGTTGTGTGTTTTGAGCTGAAATTGTGTGTGTGTAAGCAATATGCACGCTTGGTTTTGAGATTCTTCATTTTCACATCTATGTGAAAGTGAACTAAAAGGATGTAAGACACTGCTTGCTTTTCTTTTTTCTTTCTTGTTTGCTAAATGTGGGTTGAAATTGGAATTCACTTAAAATCACAGTGTCATTGTTTTGCACATTCAATAATACTGAAAATAATAACAAAAATATAATATTTTAAAATTCCAATCAAATTTATTAAGAATAGGAAGTGTGGCCTAGTAGCTAGTGACTTGAGAGGGCAGTTTCAGATTAATATAATCCTACAAAATTCAAATCAAGGAAATATTCTCTTTTCACGAGGACTCTCTAATGGTCAGAAGCTGTTTAGTCATTCCAGCATGCAACAGGAAATTTTTTGAAAGTTCCTATTTTTAAAAGGAGAAAAAGCAAATGATACATGCAATTCAGTATTTTATTAATTGTTCAGTATCTCACCTGCCCCAAATCAGTAGCATGAGCAATTTTAATGGCTTTTATTAATGATATCTGGTGTCTTTTTGTAGTGAAGGTATGTAAGATTAATTTAGGTACTATTTAAACCTGCAGAGTACTTCTGGAAGGACCTGGCATTGTGTCCGTGTGGAGAAACGGGCGTCAGGTTCCCGTTAGCACTGCGGTTATCGCAGCAGCCGAGCAAACCTGGAGCTGCTGGGATTTTGGATTTTGCTGAGTGTGATGAGCATGTTCATTTTGGTGATGGGCGTCGGGAGGATGAGGTGGTGAGGAAGCAGGAGGTTGGGAGGTTACTGCCAGAGCCCTGTTGTCCCCACATCACGTCCAGGAGAGGACCCCGGGGTGGACTGGCTTCGTGTGAGACACAGGTAGCATACCCTTAACTTCCATAATTAGTAATAATAATAATAATATCAAAACAAGTTTTTCTTATATATTACCATATTCATCACCATCATTTGCTTAATAAAACCATTTGCTATCTCATTATCTGTAGTATAGCTGTGTTAGGACATTATCCACAAAACTGTCAGCCAGGCATCAGATCTGTTTGTTGACTCTTCATTTGAATGATGATCTGAAATGATGATTTGTATCTTCTGAGCGTCCTTTTTTTTTCCTGAGCTGTTTGAGAATGGTTTTAAGTGTTATTTAAACCCCGAGACATCTTAAAAAGACAGATGATAGGAGGCATAAATGGAATTTTATTCTAATTCATTAGTGGGTTGGTTTTTTTTTTAATGTAATGGGATATCTTCATCTGTTTTCTATTTTCTTTATGTTGTTTAGAAAAAGCAAGACCAGCATTCTCTTTTCAAGTCTTCAGTACAATATTCATGTGTACTGTAGGCTTAACGCTTTCCAGAGCTGGAACAGCAGGAGGAGGAGGAGGGAGAAATAGAGATAATTCACAGGGAAGAGAATAAAGGGTATTTTGAACTTGGATTGGAAATGAGATGAAGAGTCGGCTAGACAGTATTAGTACAGTTTATTCCAGATGATGGGAACTACAGACAAGAAGTTTGGGTAGGGGCCAGAGTGTCTGATGGGGCGGCAACAAAAACTAGTGCTGTAGCAGTGTGGGGAATAGAGAAACATCAGGCCGTTTGTCAGAGAGTGCTTTTGCTTTATAAACTGATGAAAAATAGTCTCTGGAAAGTCTCTTGGAACAAATTGAGAACTATGTGAAAATATTAGTGATGTGATATTTTTCTTTGAATGAGAAGGCTGAAATATTCTCGTGGCCTGCAATATGAATTTCTGGATGTTGGGGAGTGGAGCACACGGAAGGGACGTAGAGCAATGAAAGAGAAAGGTGCGGGGTGTAATGGCGAATGAACAAGGTGAAGCATTTACAGATGCTGGTGGTGATAGATTTACAGGCAGCTGACAAGGGATCAAGGGGAAGGGAAACCTTTAGTCACCCGGCAGTCAGCAGGCTTTTGCAGCTGACGAAAAGGAGCCGTGATTGAACCCAAAGAGTTGGAGGAGGAGCTATATGGGTTCTTCAAATACATAACCCCAAATCAGAAGATGTTTCCAGCTGTAGAAGAGGTTCGTGCAGAGACGAGCAGACCTGCTGTGTCAGCAGCGTGCGGCTGAGCGGTTGCTGTGTGAATTCATGGCTTCAGTTCTCTTCACAAATTTTGGCAGCGGGTGAGAAACTGTTAGTGGTCATTGCCGCTCTGATGGATGGTAGAATGAGAAGTCTCTTTGCTCTAGAGTTAATTTTCTGTATTCTAAGATATTCCAACCACATCTCCAGGATTTGATTGATGTGGCTATTTATTTTATTTGCCCAATAAAATACATTAACTACCCCCTCCCCAAGTGTTTTTATGTCATAGGTGTCTGCCTTTCTCTGCACTGAGATTTATTCCTTTCTCTGTGGGTATGGATTTCTGATGTTTAGATCACTCAGAACAAAAAAAAGCATGCATAAAGTTAATCTAGTTTATTTCCTAATATAAAAAGGAAAAGTATCTTGTGGCTACTTCATTAGAAGTACAAATTTTATTGATTTGTTTCATCTTCCAGAAATTTTCATTTATTAGTACTTGTTTATCCTTACCAACTTCGAAGGAACTTGTAACTTAATAATTTATTTAATGAAGTGTGAGATGTGAAAAAGTTGCACGTTACGGATGTCTTCTGACAAACGAATACCACGCTCCTGCAAAACACAACGCTGCAGTACCGCAAATAAAATCTGAGGCAAAAGGGTGAGAACTTTGCCTTTATGAAGCACTGACTTTGCGTGCTGGGGTTGAACATGTTTTTTTTCCCAGTACTGTTTGAACTGAGCTGAAGTTGACGTGGCTGTTTTCCTCTGGTCACACAGTTACTGTCACTGGGAACTGGCAAGGATCAATGTGTTCTGAAAGAAAAGTTTGCTTTGTTTTGATATTAGGAGATTGTTTTCATGTGACACTGCCCTGGCTCAGCGCCTCTCCGCTGCGTTTGGTCACCACCACTGTTGGGTTTCATTACAGAGACGTATTGCCGTGATCGTCGACTTGAGACCCAGAAAATCCCGTCTCGTTGCTTTGGACACTATTTTGCATTGATTTTGCCCGAGATGTTACAATATTCCAACCCTAATTGAGTCAGTAGGAGTTTTGTTGCAGACATTAATGGAATCAGCTTCATTCTTTGGCTTTTCCTCTACAGTGATTATTAAAGCCAAAATATTAGAGAAGTCAACGTGTATTGGCACGGCAGTACTCTGCCAAGTCAAGTCCTTCTTGTTGTAGATGCAGATAATATTTAGTGTGGATGTCTGCTTCATTACAGATGCAGAACTAAATGTTTGGCCTTTGAATTTAATGGGAATTTTGCCATTGATACAAATCAAGCCAAATTTTCCTCCAGAAAATGTTGTTAATATATCTGAGACATGTGTGGTTAAAAGAATTATGGAAATGTAGCTTATTTTCTCAAGGTAGAGTAACCCTTTACGTGCGGTCAAACTTCATTATAGTTTTCAGCTGCAAGCAAAAAAGTAAATGTTCGATAATGAGTGGTCTCATGATCTGGAATTTCTGTTGACCTCTGTAGAAGAAACCAAATGCAATTTTACATGTTGACTAAGAAAAATACCTGCTTTATTATTTTTTCTTCATTCTCGGTAGCTATGTTGCTCCTCCTGAGAAAATTTCATCTTTTGTGTCACCTTTAAAAATTTCCAGAAAGATAACTTTGGCTTTTTCCTTTCAGAGTGCTGAAGAATACTGCAGCGCCAGAACCTGTTTGTGTTACGTCAGGAAAGGCTATATGGGCAGGGCAATGAAATCTGGTCACCCTTATAATAATAAATACTTGGATAAAAAAATTTTAAAGCCTCTGAAATGGCAGGCAAATATAGTATCTTCACCTCTTGTGTAAAGGTAGTATTTTATTTTACACATCAGAATATAATTGGCTGGATGAAATGGTAGTGTTTATTTTTACAAACTGTTACACTGGTTTATGGATCACAGGCCTGGCTCTGGTAAGGTATAAAGGAGCGGGGTGGTTTTTTTTCTTTCTCCTGTAGGTAAAATATATCTAATACTAAGCCCTGTGTTGTATACACTTTCCTGCTTAATGAAGAGCAATGCATGCTTGATGAAATGAGAGTAAAGTGAGGCAAATGTGGCTGGAGGTAAGTGGTCGTAGGAAAAAACTTTTCAGAAATAATAGTTAAAGCAGTAAAATCGTACTCGCTGAAGTGTGAGCTTTGGTTTCTTAGGCAGGGAATTGGGTGACCAGATTGTGTCATAATTTAAGGTGAAAAACCCCAAACCACATAGTCATCCTTCAGCCCCTCCTCCTACCTTAAGGAATGATTTCTGATCTCCAGAGCAGGAGCAAAGGCGTTGCATCCAGCTTGCTTAGCTCTGTGCCTAGGACCAAAATCCAGATTGTGCTCGCAGAGGCCCCTGAGGAAAGACTGCCCCAAAAGGACTAAACTTGACTTATTTCTCCTATGCTTATTACTATTCAAGTGGGTTTAAAGGACAGAAAATTCTGACACTTTCATTGTCCATGGAAAATGTCATTTCCTTGATCAAAATGGCAAGATTTTTTCTAATTCTTTGCAGATATAGTATTTTAATAACATGTAAATTATTGATTAGAGATTAAAATTGCCTTATGCATAGCACTGGTTACAGGGCAGTATTTGCTATTGCTAATATGTATCTTCATTCAGAGAAAATGAGATTTAAGTGAAAGCAAATCATGGAATGGAAAAAAAGAGAAGTACGTATATGGTAACAGAAATGCAGTACGTGTGTATATAATATATTCCCTTATACACAAACAGCTGTAAATGTTTTAGGCTACCTTTGAAGAAAAATAGTCTCACTGTTCTAGTAAAACCTTGCTATTCCAGACTGCAGAAAAACCATAGGTGGAAGTGAGTGGGGGGATGTAGACTTCTGATAAATCGCTTGTTTGTACTATTTCTCTGTGCTCCAAAAATAAACAGAAGTAAGATGGGATTTGAAAATCATTCAAGAAATGTTTGAATTTTTAAGTTCCTTTGAGTAGGACCTAGTTAGCTAGACAGGTTGGCAGCAGAAATGTAACCATAAAACAGGGGTTGGATTACGTGATCCCCAACCTTCTCTGAAGGCTTCTTTGGCCAAAGAACTTAGTTGGATGGAGACCTCAGGTCCTTCAGCGCGAGGTTACTCGTTTTCTACAGGTGGTAGTAAGTCTTGAAAGCTTGTGTTTGCTAACGCACCGTTCTCCTTTGCGTGCATCTGGAAACTACACAGATTGTAGTTGACAATGTGTAAAAGTCTAACGGAACAGGAACCCTGGAGGACTTTCGTTTAAATTGGATGTTGCTTCACGGTTTTGCAATAAGAAAACTCTTTTTTTTAGGGAAACGAAACCTTTTTGTCAAAAGAGGAGGTGCCTACCACGATTGCTCAGGTCCTTCTAACGAGCAAATTTAGACACTGTAATCATTCAGACTGTGTGTTGAAAGGCAAAGTGCCTTGAAAAAGGGATGTCTTACACAGAGAGGCTGTAAAACCTTGCTTGAAGCTTTCATACCAGCCATGTGGAGAACAGTGCATCAGTTATTTATGCTGTACGTGTGTTCCTGAACCGAGTTGCTTCCTACCTAAGCCCACCCTTCTGGTGGTTACCGTGCTTTACGAAAGTGATGGAAGCTTTATAACCAAGGGATATAATTAACTGATAACATGTTGAGAATACCTTTGTAAGGTATTTTTGTCATAAGAGAAGTAATTTAATTGACATTCAGCTTACGTAGGCTTAAATGTAATGAGTGCAGAATAGTGTGAATCAGAGGGAGAATAAATAATGAGTGGTTCTTGTTAAATGCAGCAGGACTTAAGTTACTCACCGGCTTAAAAAACAGAGCGTTAGTACTGTTTTGGTACCACGTAGTATAGCTCACAGAAAACACTGCTGGCTGTCTCATAGTTGTTTCAAACCTTTAAGTATAGCTTTCAATGTTTTAAAACATAACAATTTACTTTTTTTTCACGTCCCTTCATTCACAGCTCCTGTAAATTGAAACTTCCTAAGGAAACCCTACAATAGTTGTGTGGAGTTCAGATAATATTTATGATACCTGTAGCAGTTGCTTTTTTTTTGTTTGTTTTTTTTTTTTTAAACTTCATGGAAAGAACTTTAAGTAAAAATGACATTTTTAAGAGTCACCTGCACGTGTTGGTATCATTGGGCATCCCAGCTCCTCGGGCCGTGTGTTTTCAGAGTTTGACTCTTTCACCCGCTGTTTTTTTTGAAAAATACTTTATTGCCAGCCTGTCTGTCAGACTTCCTAATCATGTGTGAAATCAAAGGTATTCCTCACCTTATCATTGGAAATGCACCTTCCACTGTTCTGCCGGATTTATGGGGTCTTGTTTTCCCTAAAGATCTATAACGCCAGGTTTTCTTGTCTCTTTTCACCCTTCAGACAGATTTTTCTCCTTTATATATCTTTCTCATTATATTCATGATTATCTAGAGTCACATTTTGTTTTCAAAATTGTCTTTCCTATATCCAGATTTTTGTTATTGGAAGTAGTTTGACCAGACACAAAAATGTTGGTGGGGTTTTAAAATTGTTTGACTTAACTGAATATTTCTTGCCTAATTTAAAATTCCTGCATACAGATGTTTTTGTTAAGTTCGCTTTGGGGTGTGTATTTGTAGAGCAGTGCGTTCAGATTATATATATATAAATATAGATATGCAGTAAAAAAAAAAAGAGAAAAATAGAAGGGGACTTCTGAATAGTTATTCCAAATTTTTGGTCTTTGTTTTGTTTTGTTCCCTAGATTGGCTTGTTTTGTGACTTGAGCTGCATATGGGTATACACCAGCCCAAAGCCTTCCTGCAAGCATGTGGCATCTCAGATTTGTTGGAAAGACGTTCAGTAAGAGGAGTTTCCGTGTGTATAGAAAGATTTATCTTGAAAAGTAGAGAGTGTGTTAAAACTGAATGTATCGGTTCAGTGTGCGAGTATGGCAACCATGCCAGATTTCTAAAGTAATCCAATGCATTCACTTTAGGTAGTATTTCTGCATGAAATAGAGAATTTTTAAGTTGATTCTGTTACTTAGGTATCGATGCAAAATATGTGCATAGTTTTTTGTGTGTACTTGTGATTCTCCAAGCACCTATTATAGGTTCAAGTACTATAAGCCATAACATAATTTATTATTGAATGTCCAAAATCCATTTTCTCATCTGTGAAAATATTTATATGAAATATATTATAAAAGTAATGTTTTGAAATATTTATTTTTTAGGAAGAAAACCCCACCAATAAACCAGATCCTCCAGTTCTAGAAGTGATACACCACTGTGTTCAGTTGCATTGGGCCCCAGAAGAATCATAGAATCCCAGACTGGTTTGGGTTGGAAGGGACCTCACAACCCACCCAGTCCCAACCCCCTGCCATGGGCAGGGACACCCCCCACCAGCCCAGGCTGCCCAAAGCCCCATCCAACCTGGCCTTGGACACTGCCAGGGAGCCAGGGGCAGCCACAGCTTCTGGGGCACCCTGTGCCAGGGCCTCAGCACCCTCACAGGGAAGGAGTTCTGCCTCAGATCTCAGCTCCAGCTCCCCTCTTTCAGTTTAAACCCATTCCTCCTTGTTCTATCACGAAGCAGCAGATAGAAGAGGATCACAAGGACAATGATTGTAATATTCAGCTGAAGAGAGGAGATCCAATGTTGCATTCTTATGGAGTCCTGTACACATAGGTGCAAAGTTAATTGGTACAGTCTTCAGATTTATGAAGTGTTTTAAAGCTGAGATTGATTGGAAGGCTGAATGTTTGCTCTAAATTTATCTTTTGCAAAAATAAAATGTAAAAATAGAGTTTTGCATTACACTCTCCCCATTGGGGGTTGGAACTAGATGATCTTTGAGGTCCTTTCCAACCCCAAATATTCTATGATTATTAACATTTAAAGTAATTTATTAATAAATATATTGAATAGTACCATTTTTACTGTAAATGTTATCAAGGAATATTTTTCTACTCTGTGGTTTTGGTTTTGGTTTTTTTTTTTTCCAGAAGGAGACATTTTTACCCTTCTTATGTGTTGGGTATCTCCCAAATAAGCTCTTGCCAATTCTGGAGTCACTTGTAACAAACCAGTCCTTTCATAGGCTTAGATAACGTGTTGACTTTTTAGGTAATGCACAAATGAGTCCCGAGTCCGTTTCCCTTTCCTTTGATCTGAATAAGAAGTGATGGTGGTAGCAAAATTCAGAGTTTGCTGGTTTGGTTACAAAGGCTGCACACCTTGGTCCTTTTCCTACAGATGAATGTGTTTTGTAGCGACACATCTAGTAATGTCCTTCGAAAATTTACGTAGGAAAGTGTGTCACTAGGTGGCAGAATTAGACTGTATTAGTACTGACAGTTTTTATGCTTTGTCCAGTTGACTTTCTGTTCCATGAATACATCTTTGACTATACCCAGCATTCCAAAAAATCTAAATGTCAAAATAAATTCTAATAAATGTAGCTCTTTCGAAGGAGTATTTTTTTAAAAACAGCAGGAATAGCAGGCTGGACTTCAGAATTGTTGTAAATATTTGATTCATGGTTCACTTTGGATTTGTGATAAAATCTGCTCTTCTCCTGAAATCTTCACTCCCACATTTTAGAAGTAATTTTATTATTCAAACTTGTGGATGATCTGCAAATGAAAATGTGTTGTTCCTCTTTGGTGTTTTCCACCAAATAATGTTCAGATGTTGCTTTAACTACCTGTGCAGACGAGGTATTTACATGTGCAAATGTCTTTTCTCGTCTCAAACTGCCATTTCTGGTATGCGAACAGCCAGCTCATGGGCACAGTTAACGTTCCTTACTAATTAGTATTTTCCTGTGTGGAACAATTTCAAATCTCTTTAGTTGGGGACATAAGTGAAACTGAAAAAAACTCCGTTTTAATTGGAAAAACAGGGATCATAGCATTTGTATTCTGGTCTTAATTTATGACTTCGCTTGTATTGAAAAAAATGATTATGTCCCAATATAGATGATATCTTGGTGCCTAGATCTGACAGCGGCATCAGTGTGGGCGCAGTGGTGCGGAGCTTGAGGACATTCACTTTGAGGGACAATGCACACGTTTTGAAAACGTTGCAGAAACCTCTCTGATCGCTTGCTGTGTGCTGAAATGCTCGGAAAGTGTTTGGAATATTTGAAGGAATGTCTGAGACTTGCTTTTCTTTTCAGAGGATATGCTTACACAGCACGTCGTGGGTGGCTGTGAGCCAAGGATGTCTTACAGATATCAATTAAAGGTCACTAGCCCTAAAGGAGCTTTTGCTTATAGTCCAGTTATATGTGTTCCCTACTAGAAAGTAGTACAGATTTTAAATTATAATGAAGTGACTCATTCAAGGACTCCTTAGATTTTAAAAAAAGAAAAGGTTGAAAAATTGTGTTTTCTGAGCAGACATTAGGGAAATCACATAATTTCACTTTAATACTCAGATTAAAGTTATTTAACATTCAGACTAAAGTTATTCTCTAGATTAAATTATAGTCATAATAGTCTCTAGAGTGCTCGCTAACATAGTTTTAAAATTAAGAATAAAACATTACTCGATTTCCTCCTTCTTTTTTGATTTTTTTTTTTTTTTTTGTTTTCAAATAATTTTTAAGTCTTTTTTCCTTAGCCAAGTATTGGTCGTTCAAGGTAAGCAGGCGCAAAAGCAGCTGCGTACTTTTTACGTAGCCTATCTCTTTCCTTCTGGATTTAGGAAGAATATGATTATAATACCAGAAATGTTCCCACCAGTGAAAGTGCAGACATGCATGCTCTATCCTGTGACTGACTTAACAGTTTTTTTAATTGAGAATATAAGTTACATTTCTCTTCAGGTGTCCAAGGCACTGGTCAGTGAGTACCTCGCCTCCGACAGCTTCTGAAGTTGTTAAAACTTGCTGTTGGAGGTGCTCAGTGGGATGAGGCCAGTTACACTAAGGGTGTTCATGAGCAGGCAGAAGCATCAAACCCAGTGTGGGCAGCAGGGCGAGGGAGGGGATGCTGCCCCTCTGCCCCGCTCTGCTGAGACCCCCCTGCAGTGCTGCGTCCTGCTTGGGGGTCCCCAGGACAGGACAGACATGGAGCTGCTGGAG
>VWZZ01006234.1:1682330-1829454 GCA_013399095.1 Psophia crepitans | reverse complement strand
GGCTTTGGGCAGCCTGGGCTGGTGGGGGGTGTCCCTGCCCATGGCAGGGGGTGGGACTGGGTGGGCTTTGGAGTCCCTTCCAACCCAAACCATTCTATGATTCTATAAGAGTAACTTCTGCAACTGCCAGATGTTCAGCTATCATGAGAATAGTATAAAAATAATTAAAAATGAAAATAATAATTTTTTTTTTCTCTAATAAACATTCTCAGGCTTGAATAATACCTGCTTGGAATTGGACAACTCACTTTCAAGTTTTTCAGAAGTTCTAGCTTTGCATGGTGTTAGATGACACCTGAAACGACATCAGGATTTTTTTTTTTATTTTGTAATTTTTTTTTTTACCATGAGCCTTTTTCATTAAATCTCCAAGTTGGCATTGCAGATGTTTTTTCCACAGTGAAGGAGAGCTCTCCTAAAATGTGAACATGTGTTTTTATAGACGGTTTTGATGTTTAAAACTGATAGTGGTAAAGAATTGTTGTATGGAGTACTTGGGAGACCTAGATGCAGCAAAGTAAGCTTGAGCAGATTCCTTTGTTTCAAAGCAGACCTTCCAAAGCTGAGACTTATTCCTTCATGCATTTGAAACAAACTTTCAGCTTTTCAAGCAATCAGAACTTGCTTAAAATATTTTTCTTAGTTGACAAATATTACTGTACCAGTTGCATAAACCCCTTGTCCAGATCATTACAGGCAGCACCTAATCTCTGGCGTGACCTAAGCGATAGGATTTGCTTTTCAAATTCTTGCTTGTGGCTGAACTGTAATAACTGTGGAGAAGCCACTGCAGTAGTAGGTAAATTATTCCAGAGATTAATTACCCCTGTTAAAAAGGTACACCTTGTTTCTGGTCTATACTTCATTAGTTTCCATCTCCAGCCAATGCATCTTACTCTGCTTTGCTTACTACGTTGAAGAGCTGAGACGTCATCAGTTTTTGCTCCCTGTTTAGATACTTCCTAACTCCGCTCAAGCCTTTATATTTCATAACTCCACAAAGCAGAAATCTCTCTAAGTGGTTTTGCTGCAGGCTGGTTGCATTGCAGATTAGCCCATGCTGGTTCACCCCTGCTTGGTCTAGCATCCAGAAAGTCTTATGATGAACATGTGGGTTCGTACTATCTAATGTACATATATATACGTACAACATACATATGTACGTTTGTGTGTGTATCGGTGTGCATATACACATGTGGACTAAGTAGAAAATGAAGTACAGTTTAAGCCTGAAATAACTTGTTGCATCAACTGGGTTTTTTTTTGTTACAGTTTTGTTCTGATTAACATTCAAAATATTTTAACTCTGATTTTTAAAATAGCGTCTGCACATTATACACAACAAGACAGAACCGGTTTCTAATTTGTATTCCGCTGGGAAGATACTCAATAAATCAGAAAAGAAGCTGTTCTATTTGAAAGAAGTTTTCTCTCCCCCTTTGGTAAAGTACAAGAGAATTCTGCTTAAATGAAGCATGTAATTTTAATCAATTGTACCCTAAGAACAGAAGACAAACAGCTGCTGCTTGTTAATTGGTGAAGGTCTTCACCAATGGACTCGTCATTCGTTCACTGCCTTCAGTGCAGCCTTAAATTCTGTAGGTAAAGGTGTTATCACCACGCGATATGACTGCCTGTACATCTGCAACTAGGCAGCTCGGATAATGCGTGAAGAATTTATTTCAAAAGACAAATACGTGACCTTCACCCTCACAGATTCATTGTTTTCATCCAATAATCACATTTCCTGTGAAAGGTCAGAGCTTGGGTGTGAAACCAAGGGGAAAACATATTTAATCTCCCTAGCTGAAAGATTAATTTCTTGTTAAAAATGATACCAAACTGTGAAGATTTCCCACTCTGAATTAGGATTCTCATATAGAACCAGAGACTCCTGGGGGTTGGAAGGGACCTCCAGAACTCATCCAGTCCAGCCTTCTGCTCAGATCAGATCCAGCCACAGCAGGTTGCTCGTAGCGTTGTTCAGCTGAGTTCTGAAGCCTTCCCAGGATGGAGATCCCAGAGCTTCTCTGTGCTCCAGTTCCAGTGTTCTACCACCTCATGGTCAAATAAACTGTTTCTTTAAATCAGCTCAGAACTTCCAGTCATTCAAGGTGTGTTCCCCTTCCACCCGTCCTTCCACTGTGCACCTGGGGAAGGGCCTCTCCACCTTGTCTGCACCCTCTGTAGCTGAAGGCAGCCATTATCTCCTGTTTTCCTCTTCTCTGTAAGTCTTCATTTAGTTGTATCTGTTTTCCACAAGCTCTCTGCTACCTTAATTTATAGCTCTTCTTTTGTGTTGGGATTTTGTCCTACTCCCGCTTCCTGGCTCCTCGTTTGCAGGTTTGCAGCAGAGTTGCAAAGTTTTCCAGGGAAGTATAATTTTGTGAGATACAGGACTCCAGCTTGACAAATTATTGAATGTTTTCTTTTTCTTTCCTTCCTGTTCTTTCATACTTTTTCCTCTCTTGTCTTGTTCCCTTCTGAATCTCTTTTCCCTTCTGTATTTCTTTTCCTCTTCCTTGCAAGTAATTTTTGCAGCTGAGCTCTATCACTGTGCTCAATTGTTTTGTTCTTATCTTTTGTTTTGCCCTTGCCTCTAGGTTTTTCTTTGCATTTTGTTTTTGCAACTCGTTTCTTGGAGCCTTCGTTGTCCTTATTTCCCCTCTTCTTCGAGTGGCTGTTAGGGGCCTCGCCTCTCTATGTGATTCCAGTGTTATGGGTTTACCTGGAAAATATTTGCTTTGGGTAACTGAGCTAATAAACATACAGAACTGTCAAAATGCAAAATCCAAATATAAACCCTGTTTTTGTTTCCATTGTTTTAAAATGAATTGGCAAGCAAAAGGACACGAACCCTTCATCTGATCCTATTTTGTTTCCTTTAGAAGGTATTTTTAAGATGAACTCTGAAGCCATCTCAAAGTCTCCAAGAAAGGCCACATCCAAAATACTTTGTCATAGCAATGATATTAATTCCTATCACAACTTTGAATACTAAATGTCATAAAACATAGCTAACTGAAAACTGTGCCGTGGGTTCTGCTGTTTGAGTACGCAGACTGGAAACTACAAGTGACCAGAACGCTGTATTGTGAAACCTGAAGATCTACCAGCAGCAGGTTAGTACTACGTGACTAAAATGAATTTGTCCAAATGTTTTTTCGAACAAATGCTTTGTGCTTTACTTTCTATAGGAGAACTGCTGAATGGAGACCGATTCCACTGGCTGTTAGTGTAAATGATGTAGAGACGGTTTTTTGCATTCTTCAAGAAGGGTAAGAAAATGTTCTGGTCTGGAAGAACAGATTTAGAAGTGTTAAATAGCATTATTATGTTATTTAGATTTTTTAATAATGGTGTTACGCAATGCTCTATAAATGTCATTTACATTAAAATTGCCATTATAATGTTATAATACCATAAATGACCTGCTGTTATACTTTCAAAGTTCAGGTATCAGTGTATCTCCATTTATATCAGCCTTAGCTGTTATTCTTGCTAAATTTTAGCTAAAACTTTCTCTGCAAGTATTCGTATTGAGGCAAAAAGGGACGGAAAAATGAAAGTGGAAAAGATAGGCATAGTGTGAATATATTTTCTACGTGATACATAGGGACTATATGCCATGCAAACATTGCTGTACTTATCTAGAATCATATCAATATCTGTATTAAAATATATTACTTTTTTATGTCATTGCTTTTTCCTATTTGGAAATTGTGATTTGTAATCTAGTTTAGGTAACAGTTAGAAAAGTTCTTGTTAATTTTTCTCTTGGGTTGTCTGATATTTTCCAGATTTTGCTATAGGTGTTGAAGGTGAGAACAATTATGCGCTCGTTCGGACCCCTGGCTGGAGGTCCCCATCCCCTTAGCCCATGCGTGGCATTGTGCAGGTTCTCATCTGCTCAGTTTAAGCCACTTAGTTTAACATCCAGTGAATATGGTTGGAGCTGGCTGAACTTACACTGAAGCAGATTAGAGTTTGCTCGCAGATTCTCTGGAGGGGATAGTGATTTCCAGGCAGAGAACTGGTATGAGGCAGCAGAGGGATAATAGCACACAGCCCCGTAGCTGTGTCTGACACAACTGTGCGTCTGCGCCTTCATGTCCACCTTGTTCAGGAAACTGGGGGGCTTTGATAATCCGCTTTTGCCTCAGTTCTGAGGACGGAGCGTTGTAGGTCAGAAGTGATGTCTTTTAGATGGGATCTAAAGAGAGGAAACTTTTGTTATGTGTATTCTTTATGTATTACGGATGGTCTGTACGTGCTTGGCAGTAACCAAAAGTGACTTTTTTCCCCTTCACTAATTCAGGTATGTATTCTCAGATTTGCAAAGAAAGGAATCAAATAAAATTAACATCTTTATTTAAAAATGTCAGTCCCAAGTTAAACTTCAGCAGAGTTCCACATAACAAGGGAGCACTGCCAGGTAATCAGCAGGCATCCTTTTTTGTGTCAGACCTTTCCACTTCATGTACATTTTGTGAGGGCGTTGCCTGAAGAAAACCATTTCCCCACATTCAAAAGCGAAGAATCACTGTACGTCACTGTACACTGTGCTCTGTGTCCTACTGGTACCTTCCCTTGCAGCCTGAAGGCAGTAGAATGCTATTTTCATGGAGAATCCAGTATGTAGTCAAATGCCATTCCTGATTGTTGTAGGTCAGTTTTTAAGTCCCCTTCACTAAAGGATTAAAAAGCTGCAGTGAAGTAGCTCAGGGAGGTGAGTTCAGTGTGCTGGACGTGCAGAAGCACGGTCTAAAAGCAGAATGCTGAAGGAAGAGGGAGGTGGCTCTGAATTAAATTAAAATACATTAGGCATTGGTCTAATGGTTGGAATTTAAGGAATTTTCTGTAGACTAGATGGCGCCGTCCAAATAATGTCATTTTAGGTCTAGGATTCTATAGGTGGGTAAACATGTCTTTAATTTCTAAAATTAAAAACGCCACCTCCATCCTGTGTGTTAAAGGCCATCAGCTAGGTAGTCCAGTGGTTCAATTTACAGAACCTCAGCATGAAGACTTCTTTTAGGATTCAGCAGATGTTTCTTGGTTAAGCTGTAAATCCATAAAAAATCCCTGTGTGCTGATCGCTACGTTGTTTGACAGCTATTCAGCCCTGATGGTCGGCAGTCACAGAACTGGTGATCGTGGGGAGGCTGATAAAATTGTTGTTAGCCTCCAGCAATCCTATTCTTAAAACCTGTATTCCTTGTGATGATTTGTGTTAATTGTCTTGGCTTTTTCTTCCCTGGGCTCCAGTCATCATCCACAGAAGTTATTTCTCCTAACTGTAGCTTGATACTCTTCAGTAAATAACTTGTGTGCATATTCTTGCAGTGTTGTGATATGTAGTTACGTGGTGGGACTGCCACCCAACTTCTGTAGGTCTTTCGCTTGGAGCATCCATGTGTCTCTCAACAACCTTCTGACTTTCCCATTATTTTGGTAAATAGTGCTGGTTTTACTGGGCAGCTTTATGCCCCAGATGCAGCTGTGCTGTCCTGGATGGACATTTGATAGATTGTGCAGGAGGGAATGGTGTTGCTTGGGTTCTTTCATCACCTATCCATCACTCTTAGACTGCTTAAAGTGTTTCAAGAGCTGGCGGGCTTACTTTCTCGTATATACTTTCTTACACATATTGTCCCACAGGTTGTGAGGTTTCTTCTGCCTTCATTGAAGAAGTGGATGTTATGATTTAGTGTCTTTGCTTGGGGGAAAAAAAAAAAAAAAAGAAGCTGTGTGTCATGTTTTCACCTCTGTCAAAGTACAAATTTGCAACCAAGCAGCCAGGGCTTGAAAACTTTCTGGTTTTACAAAGTGTTTAGGGTTTTCTAGCTCAAATCACTGTGCAGCTCTACATTCCACGTATTCAGAGTGTATTGTAAAACAGGATAGTGACTTTTGCTCTCTGAGATAACGTTTTTAGACTAATCTTCTGAACTGTGGATTGCATTTACCCACAGAGCCAGCTTGTTCAAGCGGGTTACGCGACATGCTTTCAACGCTATCACACGGGCTTCACGTGCAATTCTTTCTCCAAATCCATTTCACTGCAGCTTCAGCTGGACTGCGGCTCCGCAGCTGGCCGAGGGTGACGGGCAGTGATCACACTGGCTTTCTGCTGTCGGCTTAATTTGCTTTATTTACATTTTTACTACATATTTAGTAAATGAATTTTATGGTGTAGAATTATTATATTAATGACTAGACAAGCCCATATAATTCTGTAGTTTGAATCACATTATACTTCGCTATATCCAAGACAACAAGGCTTTTAATGTGAATTTAACCATAGCGTAGCTGACACTTTGCATATTCATTTCCATGGTGGTTGGTCTGCTTACTAGTGGGATAAATACATCCTAGCACTTGGAAAAGCACCGTGATAAATGTAAATGATTTCTCATTTAGAAATGGAAAAAAAAAAAAACCAACAAAAAAAAAACAGACAGAAAATTTCAACTATTGGTAACTGGAACTTGGTTTTGATGTGACTGACACAGAAACATTATTTGGCCAAGCACTGCACTGAAGACTCATTAGTTGAGAGAGTCCTACAGTTTTGTTAATTGTAACCTTTGAGAGATAAATGCAGATAATCAAGCACCAATCAGATTTGGGCCTGACTGTAATACACAGAACCAAACAAAGATAACTGTCTCAGTAAAAAAAGGTGATTTTCATAGTGAGAGCTTTGGAATAACTATCCAGCTAGCAGGGGGAAAATTCTCATTACACTGGTTGCTTGTAATTACAGTGGTTGCTTGTCATAACAGGAGGCTGGACTTGATGACCTCGATGATCTTTAAGTCCTGCATTCATAAATTTCAAGATACATGTATATCTGTATATATCTACTATATATAAACATATGGTATTGCATGAGAGGTGCTGTGGACCCATGCTGAGGGACAGGAGAAGAGTCACATATCACAGAATTTCAGCTGAGTGTCAATACAATAGTCTGATATTTTAATCATTTGAGAAGGCTCTGGGGAGACCTAATTGCGGCCTTCCAATACCTAAAGGAGACCTACAGGAAAGCTGGTGAGGGGCGGTTTTTTAGGGGGTGTAGTGACAGGGGAATGGGTTTAGACTACAAGAGAGGAGATTTAGATGAGCTGTGAGGCAGAAATCCTTCCCTGTGAGGGTGCTGAGGCCCTGGCACAGGGTGCCCTGAGAAGCTGTGGCTGCCCCTGGATCCCTGGCAGTGCCCAAGGCCAGGTTGGATGGGGCTTTGGGCAGTCTGGGCTGGTGGGGGGTGTCCCTGCCCATGGCAGGGGGTTGGAACCAAATGATCTTTAAGGTCGCTTCCAACCCAAACCATTCTGTGATTCTATGAATTCCTATTATGGTTAAGGTTTTGAGAACCAGAATGATTTTAAACTAAGTGAAGTAGTAGATCATCCAAGATGGCTGGTGTGGCTAGTACAGTTAATGACATTGAGAGTATCTGAAGCACAGTATTCAATGGAAAGAGATAAAAAGATGAGAGTGAAAATGCAAGACAAACACTTATTAGTCTAAGACGACCTTCAGTCTGTCTGTCTTAAAGCCCACCGATGATTTGACAACAGACATGAACTCAAGCAAAAGAGGTTTCTGGCTGAATATGAGAAAAAGCTCTTCAGCATGAGGACTGCCAAGCAGTGGAGCAGGTAACACAGAGAGGTTGTGCCCCATCTTTGTCCCTAGAAGTTTTCAAGACTGAACTAGAGAAATCCCTGATTTCAGAGCTCACCCTGCTTTGAGCAGGAGTCGGACTAGAAACCTCCTGAGGTCCCTGCCAGTTTTTATGATCCTATGATTAGGGCAGTTCTAGACATTCACTGAAGAGAATGTGCAGAGTTTAAGATCTTGCCATTTGCGCTGGAGATAGAATCACAGAATCATTAAAGTTGGAAAAGACCTCCAGGATCATCTAGTCCAACCGTCCTCCTACCACCTATTACCCACTAAACTTAACATCTCCACCAGCTCTCTGGTTAAGCATTAAACAGCCAGTGAAAGCTGTTCTGGGAAGACACACTCGACTGTTTTGAAGCAAGCAAAGAACTATGGCAAAGATCTGTCTGCTGGGTTTATTTTAGCGGTTAGTGCCGCTGACCTCCAGCAATAGGTGCTATAGAAATGCAGCAACAAACCTCTGGAGAATAAAAGCATCTTAAATACCTTGGAAGTATGAAAAGGGTGTTTTAAGAATTTACCAAAGTAGAAAGAAACTTATTTTAAGAGCCACACTTTGTCTCTTTTGGAACGGAAGCGTAAGTCCAGGTCCTTTCGGTTTCAGTAGTTTCCACTGATATCTGGAAATGTAAAGGTCAGAGCCCTGCACCAGAGTGGGAACTGAGAATTCAGAAGGATGAAGAACGACATTCCATGTAAAGTTTAGGTGTTGTAATGACATCGCCTTTCTGAACTAGCGGATAGTTAAGGCGATAGGAGAGTCGAAATTCAAATGTGGATTCCTCAGCGCTTGTTTCTGTGCTCTTGTCTGTCCTCTTACCCTCTCTGAAGTGAGGTGACTCTTCAAGGGGTTTCAGAAGGCTCTTAGGAGCGCATCAAGCTTATAAAATAGATTTATGGTGTTATTCCGTGTCTTCATAAGGTCAAGTATTTTCAGTTCTCATGTATTAGAGTTGACCTGCCAGTGGTACGTTTTCACTCTTATTTATCAGAAAATTACTTGGTAATGAACACAATTTCATTTTTTTTGGACCGTGATATTGATGTCCTGGGTTTGCAGCAGCTTAATCTCCTTCTCTTCTGTATTTTTAATATTTCAGCCTGATGTTAGCTACCTTCACTGGTCACCTGGGTATGGTTAACTACCTGAGATCACAAGGTGCTTCTTGGGAAGCCGGAGATCTGGGAGGCCATACAGCTTTGCACTGGAGGCAGAGGACATCATCATGCTATTAAATGGACGATTGATGACGGCTGTAATGTAGGTATTTTATCTATACATTTTATCTATACATTGCAGAGAAGACAGCACTGTCCCAAACGCGAAGAGGTTATTCTTGTGTTATACCCGTGTTAGTCCTGCACTGACACGTTTCTGAATCCTTTGGGCGAAAGAGTGTTGCTGCTTAACGGAAACTTATTGGCCTGAAAGGACGATGACAATGGCATGGGTTCAGGAGCTGGGAAAATGGCTGAAAAATGGGGGAGTGGATAAAGCCCTGCTAATATGATAGCAATAAGTAGAATAACCTCTAAGACTTTAGGACAATGATACTTTCATTATAGGAGTTTTGTAATTAGATCTCTCCTCTTTAGCTGTATTTAATTAATGGAAAAATAACAGTTTCTTAATAGGGGATAGGGAGTAAGGGAAATTTTCTCATTAGTATTTGATACAGGATATAACAGGGAACATTCCTTGCCTATAATTGTACATTTTTAGTTTTAATAAAAAGTATGATATTTTGTTTTATTTTGCAGGCTTCCATGAAACAGGAAAGAGGCAGGATTGCTTGTTTTTGGTTTCACATCGTAGAGAGACACAAACGTGCATTAGCAAACAAAATTGGACATACTTAGTAATGGCTCAGTAAATATTAGGAAATGGATGGTATAATTTAATCAACATGGTTGCAGTTGATAAGGTGTTGAAAAGCTCCGATATCGAGGCTGCTGGGAAGCTAAGTGAAAAGCTGAAGATTCAGAGATAAGGATTGATAGATATAATGTCATTCTAATTGAGAATAGTGGAGAACCTAAAGCACTGAGAAATTAAATTGATGACCTGTAAAACAAGCTGAGATTAAGAAAAAAAACCACCTCAGATTGATAGAAGCTCCTGCAGGAGAGCAGACAGAGCAAGGGGCAAGAGAAGACTGGTATGTGTTGGATAAGCTTAAGTTTTGCCTAATATTTGCCCTAAAGACAGTCAGGATAGTAGTACTTTTAAGGTCTTAATGGTATAGGTGTCACTCCAGACTTGTATACTGTGAAATAAAAGTTAATCTTGTGTTTCTTTTTATAGAATTGAGGGTGAGGCTGGGGTTTCTTTCCTTTTAGTGATCCCCTTTCTTCCCAGAGCCGTCGTCTTTGGGAGCTGTGAGTTGTGCTGAGATTCCCTGTCCCTCAGCTCCCATCACTCTGCTCCTAACATTACCCTGAGCATACGGTTACTCACTTCTGGCAGGAATCTGGGCTGAGGGAGTAACGCTGCTTGGCTGTCCTTGGAGGATGTGAACTGTGAAACGGAGATTTGGTGCACGTAGCAATGTCCCAGCTTTGGAGAGCAGGATGGAGCAGAGCACCCTCGTTATTTATCAGGTATTACCATCTCAGCTATCAGTTGGTTACCGGAGTTTCTGTCTTAGTACCTTTAATACTGCTGGGTATTTGTTATACCGGTAATTTTACGGCTAAGGTGCTTATAATTATATACTTTTCATTACTTAGCGTAATTGTAATGCTGGACAATACAACATGCTATTCATGCTTATGGTTGGATGATTTTAGATAAAAAGGAAGGGAAAGTTATTTACTGGGAACTGCAGTTCTCTGGGAGGCATTGCCACTGGACACGTTCTGCTGTGGATGAGTGTGTCTAGAGAGGTGAAGTCTGGAAAACTTTCTGCTTAGCAGGAGCTGCTGAGAAGCATTTCTCTTGGTGGTTCCTGCTGTTTCCAGAGTACAAAGGGCAGTAATGTTTTTTGGTCCTCCAAAGACAAGAGACTTTGAAGAGGAAGGGCAAGGCGCAGGACAGCGCCTCTCCAAGAACTGCATTGCACTGGGAAATAAATAGCCTTTCTTCTACAAGCTTTTGCCCATTTTCTTCTTGTACTGTGGTTGACTTTGGGCTGCTATTGGAGATGAATATCAATTGGAAAACTACCAAATTCAACACATTATCTGGAATTTCCTTGCAGCCATAATGTTTTTATTGTTGCATTTCTGCATCCTCAGTACTTGGAATAGGCACACGCTGTAAGAAAGGCTTTGAGGTTGCTTGGTGTCTGATGAGATGAGCTCTGTTTATCATTGACAGAATTGCTCAACCAATTTTGTATCTGTGTTTTAAGCATTCCAAGACTCCAGTGACTACGCTGTCACTCAGGACAGAGGTTGTGGTGGCATTTCGTTGCCACTCTGGGTACTTCATAGACTTAAAGTCGGTCCATATTTTTTGTTGTGGAGGGCTTGTAGCTGTACCCGTTCTAAAGGAGTCAGATGGTGAATGTGTTTACTTGGATGAGTTTCTGATAGCGCTGACTGAGCCCTCAAGGGGAAAGGGAAATCAGTGCTGGGAAAAGTACTGGCTTTGCAATAATAAATTTTTTTGGGGAAGAGGGACTTCACTGGCTGAAATAAGAAGGGAGTGAGGTTAAGTTAAAGTTCTAGCAGCAAACGGATCTCCTGTTGGAAAAAACGTTCTGGTTGCAGCCTTCAGAAGCGTCAGTACAGGGGAATGTAAACAGTCGGTGCTGAGATGGTGTTCAGGTGCAGCCTCATGGAATGAAGAAACAAGTTCTCAGGGTGTTCCAATAGTCTAGAAAAGTCAAAGTTGTAGGAAAAGAGAAATCTGAAACGTGAGCATATTAAAGTGTAATTCATCTATTCCAATCAATCCATTTAACTATCTTTCCTGTTATTTATGATGGTGCTTCTGGATATTATTAGTGTACATGTGAGGCTGCAAAGCTTCATGGCAGAAACTACAGAAAAGGAGGGGAAGAGGAGACTCCTTAGAGAGGTCTGTATGAAGTCTCCCTTTGTAATCTCCTTTAGGTTTGGGATTCATTTGAACGTTGAAAAAAACCATGGTCTGGCAAGAGAATTGTGCCCCAGCAAAATTTGTGCTGTTGTGCTCCAGAGTTGGAAGCTGACAGTGGGAATTACTCAAGTAATAAATCTGGAATTTGGCTTTATGCTCTGGCCTGGCGTAGGAAGTGAGCTGTGCCCACAGTGTGCTTCTAGGGACCTGGGCTCTCCTCCCTTACAGAAATACCAAGTGTCCCATCTGAGCCAGGCACAGTGCCGCCGCGGGAATGACTGGAATCCGCGTGCCTTGGAAAAACAAAGATAATATTCAAAAGACAGGCCTGGCTGGAGTAAGAAGGGGGAAAGATGCTCATTCATCTAGAGGATTTAGATAAAATTGGCTAGAGGAGACGTAAGTCTGTCAGAAGACGACAGAGCACGGATAGGCTCCAAAAACCAGAAGGGATGACTGATGGAGAAAGACCCCAAAATGATAAGGAGGGAATATGTGAAGAAAGGGTACGCTGGATGTGGAAGGGCCAAGACTTCACAGACTGTCTTGGAGGGAACTGAAAGCAAACCGGGAGTGTTCGTGTGCTGTCGCAGGGCTGGCAGGGCTGCTGGGGGCACACATCTGCGCCCGGCTCCCCCGCGGGCGGCAGCGCGTGCGCTCCCCCAGGCGATGGGTATGGATGCCCAAGCTTCAGGAGGTTAAAAACACATGAATGGCATTAAAGCTATTGTCCTGTAGTTTGTTACGTCTTCTTGAATGCTTGAGAATATTGGAATTTTATGTAATCTCTCTATTGTAAGAAATCCGGAGGATTTTCTGTCTTTGGAGCTGTTATTTTTCTTTAATTTAGGGTAGTAATTTAAGGTAATAGGTTGAAAATAATTGGAAAAGAAGGAATAGTCCAAAATTTATCCGAAATAGATTTTTTGGGAAAAGAATCATAAGCACTGACTGTATTCATTGAATGAATGTATTTTACATACATTCCTAATGCACTTCAAAATTGTGCTAGTGATAAACAGGGAGGAGTTTGATTAATTTTTGCAGCTGTTCCTGACCTAGGTTTTTACATAAATATGTAAGTCTCACGCAGACTACTTGGGCATTACTGAAAAATTCTTCCAGACCACGTTTGACGCAGTTTCCAAGTTCCCAGGCTTTACTTAATGCCAAAATCAGAAGGATGGTTTCTGTACCCACCTAATGACTCTGCGCTGCATCCTTGTGTGGGCTGGAAGGAACAACAGGGGTATTGAAGGGCCGTACTTTAATATCAGTCACCGGCACCCTGGATTAGATTGGTGTAGGACATGATTATCCCTTTCAGATGGGATTTAGGGGTTTTGTGGCAGTACGTGCTCCTTGGGCTCCAGGAGACAGTACCCAGACCTGCAGCTGCAACAGCTAGCTGTGGAGATAGTTTTCCAAGGTATTTTTTTAGGCTTTTATTTCTAACGCTGATGGTTCTGTAAAGTATTTATTGCTCTGGTTCTCCTTCAGGTCTGTGGTCACGACTGGGGCTGGGCAGTATGAATGCGTGCTGGCACGTGGCAGGTCAGGAAACGCAGCTCCTCCAAAGCGCTCTTCATCCAACGTCCAGGTGTCAGCACTAGATCACAGCAGAGGTCGTCTTCTGTGGCTGCTGGAAAGCGGGGGAGAAACTGCTCTTAAAAATAAGATCGCTAAACGTAGCTAGCTTTCTCTCTTGTTGTTGTTAAGAGGAATGTGCTATTGGTTTTGCCTTTCAATATTATAGAGGATTCCTGGAAGACTGGAATTTTTCACAGGCGGATATGAATAATTTCTATATATTGAGTTTCTGACTCTGGGTTTATTTTTTTAAATGTGTTTCCTTCTCCATTTCTTTTTATGATTTTTGTTTGTTTGGAGCACGGTCATTTTTTAGAAGGCAAGAAGAAAAAACGAAGAGAAAACCCGCTATTTCCCTACCTTCCAGCTCAGAGATAGTCGGGTAACTTTGGGGTTTTTCCCACCAAGAAAGTGAAAACGTGAATACTGGACCGCAGTTAAATGCTGTGACTTGCCGGTTTCACCTCTAGTGTTTGGTTTTCTAGGTCTTTGTCACTCCCTAAATTGTGGAGCTCAGCCTCCTCTTGACCATGTTCTCCTGTACTTAGTGTCTCTATGGGATTTACAATCACTGTTTTCTAATAACAAAACCAAACCCCTCTTGCACGCGCACTTAGGTGCAAAGCAAGAAATTAAAATAAACAAACATACTTGGCATTCCCCTGAGCACAGGGCAAACTGTCTTTAAGCTGCTGGAAATTAAATGCTGAGTTATGCTTTTTCTTCTCTATTGCTTCCCTCTCTTCTTCAAGACCTTATTTACTTTCATGATTGTCCCTTCAGTAACCTAAAAAGTAGCATTTCTTACCCAATCTTGTTAATTCTAATCTTTAAATTTTCCAAGGAGATGCTTTTTTTTTTTTTTAACCTCAAATCACGAGCACAATGCTTGTGCAGCAAATTTAGGTTCAGCTGGAGAAATGAGGAGTATGTTCAAGGCATCTAATATTCTTTCGGAAAAGTGTTTTAGGTTACAACTAACCTGACGTATCTTGGTAAAAAAAATATACTTTAGCTTTTGGCTTTCAGAATTAAAAAGCAATTTGCAACTTTAATAGTAAAATAATCTGATATAAATGACCCTTTTCAGACCCGTGTGACAGTGACACTGATGGGAAGGTAAAAATGAATTGCCACTGTTCCGTTCTACTCGGAAAAAGGCACCTTTCCCCTTAAAGATGTAACCCCTTTATTTTTGCATTTGACAGCCTGGTATTAAATAATGTCTTAATTTACTTTAAATGATTGCACTATTGTATGTAGGGTACTATTGTATGTAGCCTACTCTGAAAGAGTCGAATAAAAATTTATAGGAAATTATATTTTTACATCAACACAGTTTTAGTAGGAGGCCATGTCGATTGCAAAGAAAGAGAGAAATGGTGGTAATTCCTACAGACTGGTGAGGAATATTTGTGTTTTAATACAAATAGCATTAAATTTTCACAGTGGGAGGACTGCTTAGAAGGTAATAGGACATTGTAAACTTTGAGAACAGGGTGTAGAAATTTTATGTTAACTCTTCTTAACCGCAGCTAATATTTGATGGCTGTCTGTACATTATAGCATGAAATATGCATAGGCCAGCATTTAAAATGTTGGGGTTTTTTTTAATGCATTGTAATTCTTTCCAGTTTGTAAAATGAAATGTTGCGGTGCTGTCAGGTACTTGCTGTGCTTTGAAATGGCCATGCCACCCAGCACCCAAGGAATGCCTTGTATAAATTTACTGGGGGATCTGTATGGCAAAATACAAAGTTTGCGCCAAGTAGTAACTTTCATTTTTTTTATATAGTCTAGTTAATGTTTCTTAGCTTTCATGATAATGAAAAATGCCATGTGGCTTTCTCTTTGCTTCTTGTTTGTGATGTTTGTTTTTTCCCAAAGATGCTTATACTCAACGCATCATTGTTTTAAGCCATGATATGGACAAGTCGCCACAACAACAAATATATTCCTAGAAAAAAGCTAATGAAAATTGCAAGTGGAAATTAAAATACAATTAAAAAAATAATTCCATAAGTTACTTGAACACTTTAAAAGAAAGCTTCTAAAATTGTTGCAGAAACATTTTACTTCACTGGGGAATATACCAGGATCTTGTAGTAGCTTTGTCTTCTACCCACTGCTGCTTCTGGAAGCCCATCTATTGCTGCTGTTTATTACAGGAAAAAAAGGTATCAGGTAAAGCCTGGCACGCCATAAGGTATGATTTCCATGCTTTTGGGGTTTAAAAAGTAGTCTCAGATGTCTTTGCAGTCTGATATTACTTGATATAAAATCAAGCACTGAAAAATGCAAAATTGTTGTTTTTTAAAAAGAAAAATATGATCCTTTCCTCCAAATGAAACATTATCTAATATATTGCATAATCAGGCATTTGGTTTTTCCCCAGAGGGTCTTTCACACCTAAATGAAGTAGAATAAAAGTAGTAGTATATACATCGCTTGCTTACATTTTCTAGAATGGAAAGGGGCTGCAGGTAATGATTCTCCTGCTCTTCTAAATTTGCCAAAACCCACCGAGGACAGAGTTGGAAGCTTTTTAGAATCGCTGGCATGCTCACACACAGCTGAACCGCAGCAAACGCAAGGCCATTCCATGCCATATACTTAAAAATCTTGAAAAGCGACCTGCCTAGCGTGCTCGCCCAACGCTAATCCTGGCCCGTGGAGGAGCAGGTACGCTACTCGTGCGGCGCGACGTTTCTCCTCTGTAATCACCGGGCTGCCGCGTGAGACTTCCTGCGTAACGGCGGTCGCTTTATATTCTGTGTCCGTTCTACCTGCTCTTCCTCTGCTCAGCTCTGTGGCTTCAGCCTGCAGGACAGCCAAGGCAGCTAACGGCTTTTTGTTCTGGATGGGATGCTTCACCTGGTTTAACTGATGTTCTTTTATTTAGCAAAAAAATAAATAAATAGTCAGCTTGTGGTATGCCAGTACCTACCTTGTGCTGGTTTCAAGTAACGGCAGGCATTTTTACAGGATGTCCAGGCCCTTGTTTCAGATAGGGAATTATGCTTTTTCTTCCCAATGGCTAGCGATCCTCAGCTTTAACCATGCCTCACGTAAGGCAGTCGCACCTTCAGATATGTACGTGTAAGCACGCACGCTTAACCGCAAAACTACGTTCCGTGTCGCTGGATGCATACGCTTCAGCTGCTTGTTTTAGAAAAGTGTTAATAAATTTAACACCTACCTTTCTGCTGAGTAATCCACTTAGTTCAGAGCTTGTTTAAATATATTTTTCCCCAGATTGTGCACTCTTTCTCTCGATGAATAGTTAGACAGTGAAGGGTATTACATGAACGATGCCCTGTTGCCTCTGGTCTCCTGCTGCTCAGCTGCAGAAGCCAAGGATGTCCTCCCACACCTCATCCACGATGAGTGACTGGACTTGCTTACTGCAACAGCAGGTGGGATACCAGGCAGTACGTGTCGGTGCTTGTGCTGTTCGTCAGCTCAGGAGTAAACTAACAGCCAGGCGTGGGGCTCTTTGAGGGATGCAGACCAGTGAGTAAGACCATCCAGGCATTTTAATCTAAAAACCCCACTGTGCTGGTACTGGGGACACCTAGCAGTGTCCTTAATATCATTCTTCTGCTGTCTTACCAGAAACATTTTGATGTGGCACAATGACTTGTCATTCTAAAAGTGGGAGCATTCAAACGAGCAAATTGAGATCACGTCTCTGCTTCAAATTGAGATGCCTCCCCTCACCCTCAATTTTAGATATAAAGCTACTGTTGGCAGGACAAGGTTAGTGTTTTAAATACAAAATATCTAAAATACCTACAAAGCATCGTTGTGGTTTCGCCTGTGTTGCCAAGCCTCGGACAAGTTACCAGCCTCCTGTTGTAGTAATTCTCCACACACTGTTATTGCTATTAGGGTTGCTTTAAGAATTTAAATGTTTTTTTGTGAGGCATTTACTTGTGGATTATTTTGCTTTTCAGCAGCAAACTAAACTATGGTTTATTTTGGTTTATTTAGTTTATCCATAAACATGAGTCCTATATTGCTATGATGGGGAAAAACTGGGAGAATTAAATGCAATTACGCTTACTGACTTCAGATCCGAATTTCTATCAATCAATGCTTTTATTTTTGCTTAAAGAAACAAAAACTACAAGCAATGAGGAAACTAACCTGTATAAGGTAATAGTTCCTTCTCCCTCTATTTCAACTGATATTTAAAAACTGTTTTTATTACAGCATAGGTGAAAGAACTGTATTCCGCAGTGCTACTGAGAAGGTACAGAAGAGATCAGATGTCACGCTACCACACAGTAGAGAGATGAATTGTTTTCCCATATCTTAGGATAACCAAAGTCTATGGAGTAAAATACACATTTTGATTTGAAAATTAAGAAACCCAGGACAATATTTTAAAAGTTAAATACAAAACAGTAGTAAATATGCAAAATACGGTTGATAAGCAGAGCGATGAGGCGAAAGAAATAAGTATAATAGTTGATTCTTAAAATGTAATTCTTTGTAATGCTTTGCTTCCCCCCGCCCCCTGCGTCAGTCTAAACAGGACAGCTATGTGACATAGTGAGATGGTTCTACCTTACACCGTGTCGTTGGATGTAAATACCACAGCATCAAGAAGGTAATGACGCTGGGAGGCCCGATATCTGCATTAGTATGTACTCACCATACGGCGTTTGAGGAAGATGAGGTTAAAAAAAAATACAGTTTTACGATATACAGTACTTCTTCAGGAAGAGAACTTGTCCAAAGTGAACCCGTCCTCTTTCAGCACAGATTTCTCAACGATTTCAAACAGTAATGTGAAATTACAGTGCAACTGCTAACACTGAGTGACACTCTGGTGAAATACGTACGTTACACAGCTGTGTGCAGATATCGGGCAGTTCACCTTGTTCCAGAAGAGATTTGGTTTTTTTACCCTGACATATTTATTCAAAAAGTTTGTTATGAACCATTGAGATTGAGTTGTTAATACATTTGATTTATCCGTAAGTATCAGCACTCCTTAAAGAATAGATCAAAACTAAAAAACTCTACATAGGACCAATAGAGCAGAATTATTCAAGTTCAATGAAATATTACAAAAAAGGCTTCCTTTTTAGGAAAATGCAGCTATGGTAAAAATATCTACTACAGTGCACTGCACTGTAATAAATATTCAACATAAATTAATAATTTACAAGTACCTGAGCAAGTATACAGAGCACCATAGCACAGCACAGCACCAAAGGCAGTAGCTCAGAATTCTTAAAAATAATGCTGTTTTAAACATTAAAAATTCTAAGTATTGTCATAAAAATGAACTCCAGCTGGAGTTTAAAGATAGTGCAAACTTCTGTCTTCACTTTTTAAAAAAAGGTGTCAGATTTTCTAGTCATTTCACATCAGCAGCGTTGCTGGACCTGGATCCCTGTGGTGGATGCTTAGGAGCAGGTCTGTTGGAAAGAAAGAAAATAGAAAATTGTTATTTAAACTTTGAGTCCTCAGTGCCAGTGTCATGCTTGAGGCATTAAGATGAATGGTAAAACCTCTTAGAATTATCCAAGTTAACTTGACGCATAGCGTGGCGCACTCACACGGGTTACTATAAACACAAATCTCATCAAGAAGTGTAAATGGTACCAGCAGACTCCTTTTATTTTCAGTTCATGGTTTAATTGCTGCCTGGCCAGTGGGATAAACCAGCTCAATGCTTCAGGTGTTGTTCTTTAAACTCTTTAATTCTTTGGGTGCTCATTGGTCTTGCAGCTGTTCAGAAATGCTATTAATGCTGTAGAGTAGCAGTTGGTTTCAAAAAGTTGTAGCAGTCAGCTTGAAATACTATTACTTTCAGAATATCTTACTAGAAGGGACAGCCAGAAGCTTAACCAAAGTTCACTCTTGTGGCCTTTTTGCTAGAAGTATTAGGAAACTAACTTGATTCTATTTTTAATTTTTTTGAGCAATGTTAAGTGCCTCACTAGTGGAACTCCTGCAGTTTAAAGTACTACTATTATCTTCCTTAGCACTTACTTTTTATTCATAGGAAACTGAACGATATTGGGTAAGTAAATATCATTGATGGTGGCCGTTAACATTAGCCACAGTTATCTCACTTCCGGATTATTTTTTCAACATCCTTTTTTTCTTGAAGTGTACAATTCACGTGCTTTCTGAATACTTTGGATATTATTTTCAGATGATATAAACTGATTTTCCATTGTGAAATACGTGAATGGAAAATTGCTTTTATTGGTGGTTGATCTTCACAGCATGCAGTTCTCAGCCTAACTCTGTAGGTGGTCTGAGCAGGAAATTTTTTTTGTTGAGAGCTTTGTTTGTCTTGAAATCAGTGCTTATTAACACCTTTCTTTTGCAAGGAATTGTATTTATTGGGCGGTTTTTGTAATTACACAGTCAGATGCTTACCGTCAAACCTTCACCTGTAGTATAAATTGTGTGGAAATCAGTGCAATTGTGCTGATGTACTCCCAGTGAGTCTGATACTGCCTGCTTTTACACAAGCAGATGAGAATTGGTCCTTGCGTAGCTCTCGGCAATGGTTGCAGCGGAGCGTAGTTACTCAGCTTAGCGGATGTGCTTGAAGACGTTTTAGATCTGCCATTGAAGAATATGGCAGTATATGGCTTATATGAAGCCATTGTTTCAGAACTAACCTTACGGGAGTAACGTGAGGCAGAGCTTTTGCGTGTCCAGGCGCTGCTGTGCACGCGCTGTTATAGCGCGCTTTGGTCAGAGGGTCGGCGGGCAGAGGCTTCCGAGGAGGGTTCGGTTTGGGGTGTTCCTGCTAGAAAACATAAGGTCGTTAGTCTTTGGAACCGATGGAACATGCTTAACGTAGCAACAACTGAGATAAATTGAAGGTAAGTTTGGAGTAGTTGTGACCAGATACATTTCAAAGAGTAAGCCATAGCTTATTTTGAATTAACAGGCACTTACATTTTAAAACAAAGGTTTAATACTGTATTTTAATGATTTTGTTTCTTTTGATTCTTTACTGTAGAAATACGGGGTGTGTCTATCCTGGAGTTGATTAATTGGTGGTAAATGAAAACAATACAGATTAAACACATAACATTGTAAAAGTAGTTATATAGAAAGGTGGAAATACTAGAAATGACTTTAAAATGCAAATTCAGATGACCACGAAACCAAACTGCTCAAGTCCAGTTTGAATTGGTAGCATCTGTGGAATATTTTTTTTAGAGATGCTGCTGTGCTTTCATTCTGTGGAATTAAATGATTCATTAATAGAGAACAGAAGTCATCTGCTGTCAGGCATGAGCTAATGTCTCTTCTGTGTGGTCCCTGAAACCCTGCAAACATGGTAACGTGTCTGTTTTTTGGTCTTCATTATGAAGAACTGGGATAGATTTAGTGACTTGCTCAGGGCACACAAACACTCTCCCATATATCCAAAAAACTCGTTCCAGATCCTTCTACTATTTGAAATACACAGTCATGCTTTTCCTAGGTAGTTTTAGTCTTTATTATTAATTTGCCATAACTATCACTAGTAAAGTTGACCCAAAGGAAGCAAGAAGAGTTTACAAGCATAAGCTAGTCAAAGATGCCCTGAAAGATGTAATCAAAATGGTCAGAGGCCTGAATTACTCCTGAATAAAGTACAACTTTTCATCATTTGTTTTGAGCATCCATCCCTTTGTTTTCTTACTTTTCATGGCAAATGTTTGCTCTTTCAAGAAGGAAATGCAGCTTGACTATCAGTGGGCATTTTGATAAGGAAGAAAATATGGGAGCTTAAGTAAACCTCGTATATAGTCATTTCCAGTTTGCTACCACCAACATTTTGAAGCTGTATATAGTGTCCCTCTTCTTTTCCACTCTCAGCACAACATGTACTAGTTCTTGACTGAACCGGAAATAGCAACATGGAAAAAAAAAAATAAATTAACTTATTGTTAAAGCCAAATCTCACATTCAGTATAAAAATTAGTCTTGACTGTCATCCAGAAGATCTTCTACTATAAACCAAAATAAACATATCTTGTTATGAGAAGCTTGTTTATGAGCTCTGTCTTTGGGGGCAAAAATCATTGCAGATATTCTTGAAATAATCAGGCCTGGAAAATGATGAAATAAACAGCGTGCTTGTAAATACTCTATGTAGCTTTATCTCATAGGACTACCCTGTTGAAAGTCACAGAGTTAATTAAACACTTAGCAAAGGAAGTTCTTCAAAACCTGATCATTTCCCATCATACAGAACTAGAACCTTGAAACCGTTAAGAGAAGAAATCTTAACGTCTGTACTTCTTTGTGCACCTACACAATGAAACCTTAACGTGGGTGTTTTGAAGTGAAATATACCCCTTTGGAACAAGTTAGATCACAGCAGAAGGTGATACTTTTAAATTAACTGAATTATCTCTACAGCAAAATCCAAATTTAAGTTGCTTCTCGTTAAAACTCATAATGTTTATTACATGGGAGAGTATATGCATCATCACCTTGAGTGTGACGGCATTTAAAACCCCAAACTTGTAACAAACACACGAACATTAGCAGTATAAAGACAGCAAACAACAAACACATCTTTGAATTCCATAAAGCCTTGATTCCCTTTGCCTGCCTTTGCAGAAATGGCCTTTTCCCTCTGGTACTTTTACATGATTAATCAATCACATGAATTAGTCTGATCACCTGAGTATTCAGCTGTTCGCTTGATCAGTCCCTAATTTTCACTGCATGATTTGTATTTACTCTTCAGTTGGCAGAATGCTTAGGTACCGTAATTGGGAAGAGGAACTGATCCAGGCTCAGCAGCCTGGAGAAACAAAGGTCTGAAGAGCTTAATATCTGGTAGGGGTGAGTAAACAAAAAGAGAGAACTGTCCTTGTTGATTTGTTTGTGTTTATTAGCTGTGTCTGATCACCACCTGCGACACCGGATAGTAGGGAAAGATTGACTTTCTGAGAAGCTCAGAGCGGCTAAGTGCTAATGGGACGCTATCATCAGTTGCCCTTTTCCCCCCACTCTTTTTGCAGGGGAAGCTGGCTGAAATGGCTAATCCATGCGTGCTGATCTAGGACAGTTCTTCAGCTGTGGAATTATCGACGGTTGGACTTAGATGATCCTTGAGGTCTCTTCCAACCTTAATGATGCTATGATTCTATGATCTTCTCATGATGGAGCATTAAGATAACCTTTGATGCCTAAGCCAAACTAATTCTTTAGGTTCTCTTATTCCAGAAGAACCTTCCCATGAGGAAGTATGTTGAAACAGCAATCATACTGTAAAGAACAACTCTGATGGGTACACAAGCCCAAGACCTGATTTACCTTTTTCCCCCCCAAAGCTTGTAAAAATGCCATTCTTGAGTTAATATCCTTAAGGAAGAAGCAGCAAAGTGGCTTGGCAGAAAGTCTAAAGGGTAAAAGAAAGACAGGAAAAATAAAAGGAGGGAATTCAGATAAAAATGGAGGTGGAGAATGTGTAATGGCTGAGATGAAGCAAAATGGAGGAGCCCTTCTCCATGGAAAGGAGATGCCAGCACTGGAAAATGCCAGTATTTGAAGCAATAAATCCCGTCCCCCAAGCTATATTACAGGATGGTCTTTTCTATTCCTTATGTCCCAGAAGAGAATCCAGATTGTTACAGCTTTGTACGTTAACATGTGAGGAAACTTGCTGTAGCCTTTGATGTCTTGGCAAGTCCCTGGCACAGCTCATAGCACCACCGTGGCTCTCCTTCCCTGCTTCAACTCTCTCGCCCTTCTTCTAGCCCAATTTTTTCCCCTACAGAGCTTCAGCTCTTCAATACAAAGTGTTTATGGATGGATTTCTTTGTTCAGTTTTATATCAACAACTTAACATTTCATGCATTCAGTCTGTATTTGGGGAAGTATTGTCTTAACTATTGTCATGATCTCTCTTTACAGCTCTGCTAGGAAGAGAAACATAGTCCTCATCTTAGGCAGCTGCAAAGACATCAGGTGCATGAAGCTTTAATTTTTTTTCACTGATTTTTAAATAAGCTACTGGAAGAAGGTGCTTGCCTGAAACGCCCTGGGTGAGAAGGGGTGTCTTCCTCAATCTATTTGAACGGGAACTTGATTTGTCTTAGCTGTCTGTGTCTAAAGCCAGTCTGAGGAGTCACAGGAGAGATATTCACGGGAGTAACGGTAGCAGAAAGTGAGCCCAGCTCAGTTTTACTAGGGGAAAAGTAAAAAATACAAGGCTATATTTCCTGTAATAAGGATGACCTGTAAAATATGGGATATATTTTGGTAATAAGCTGATGACAGAAGCGGAGTCAGCAACTGAATGCTAACAGTAACAAAACCAAGTGGAAGTGATTAAATCAGAATGCATGGCCTGAACCCAGGGTTAGGATAAACCTGCATCATTCCCTTGATTCCAATGGTGCTGTGCTGATTTATATTGACTGTGAATCTGGCCCATAAATAAAGTATGTTTTCCTTGTGAGAGCATCTGAAAGAAGAAAAAGCTGTTTATCAGTCAGAAGATTGTTAAATATTAAACTTGGCAACAGTTCATTTGCTAAGTGGTTTTTGTTTGGGGTTTTTGTTGGGTGAGGGTGTTTTTATTATTTTACTTACATCTGAAAGGAAATTTTATAGTAAAATAATCCATTCATTGCTGCCTCAACAGCCACTAGAGGGGAAAAGAGTTGTCTTAGAGACTACTTAGTATGTTGTGCCTTAGCTATCCACTGCTCTAAGCCCAGAGGAAGCAGGAAAGTAGCTCGTACTTAAATATACCTCTCAGAAGGGAGAAGCAGAAGGAGGCAGCTGTGAAGCCATAGAAACCGCGAACGGTTTTGGATACTCTTCTTCAGCACTGTACTGCAGTACTGAGCATCTGGAGGACATTATGAATGTAGCAATGATTTTTAAAGTGCTTCTTCTTGATGACCTGACGGATGCACTTCCAAGAGAGTGCTGAAGCAATACATTAAGTAGTATCTATATAAACTAGACTAAAACTATTCTCAAGTTAATTTACTTCATCCAAGCTTTGAAGGAGTAATACTGTTAACTTCAGAAGAAAAGATTTTCTTCCCACACAGTGTTTTCTGTGTCCCTGGGATATAAAAAGTAGGGATTTCTGACAGTCTTGAATTGAGGTTATGGACATAAATTTGAAATAAGCCACTCTTTCTTATTCACTGAGTTGCCTTGAGTTGATTCCCTGTTTGTCCTACTTCTGCTTCATGGAGCAACCAAAAATTGAAAACTGTGATGTTTCGCCTGTTGGAGTAACCATCACAATTAATTTGAGCCGCCAAACGGAAAAGCTTTTTGGCAGTTCCAGATCTGTCAGTCTTTGGTAATGATGCTACTACAGATCTTGTACGCTACCTTGCACTTTATGTGGGATTTGAAGGGGAGGGCACTTGAACATGAATTGTAGTGGTGCATTGGGCCGCTTTGATGTGCGATGACAGGCTGGGGCAAATACAGCTGCACCATCAGAATGAGAAATGGTTACTCTTTCTTGGAAAGCCTTTTCTCCATCTGTCTTTGGCTAGTGGGAGACAGTGTAAGCTTATAGGTTGCTAGATAAGAAGAAATAGAAGAAATTTTCTTTTAATGGAACCATTTGATGAAGAAACAGAAAAGCACTGCCACTTAAAATCTTCACTTTGATCATTATGAAATATGCAGAATGCTTTAAGGAATGCAAGAAAAGAAACAACAAAACCATTGGAGCTAAAGAAAAAAGCAACACAAACCAATACTATGTCCTATAAAACTGATTTTAGAAAGAATCAGAATTTCCCATTCCCCTGAAAAGGAAAATAAATGACAAGCAAGATAGCAAAGGGAAGAAGCTTAAATACTTCAAAAGCCATTAATATACCGACCACACGTATAGATGCTGGTCTGAGTGATTCAGCGTTCTGACTTAGACAAAATTAAAACTAGATACACTATTTCTGCTGTCATAATACATAAGCACGCTGCCACGGCAGCTCCGCACTGCCTCATCCCTCTTTGTTTCTGTGTTATATTTACAACCACTTTTCAAAGCACTTCTCTTCAGCAGCTGTTTCCCATAGCCATATCCACCTATAAATCACTGGGAAAGTGTCTCAGCGTAGCTCACAAGGTTGCTGCAAGAAGGTGCTCTGTCGTTGGACACCCTAGCTGGGTTCAGATAGGCAGAGTCACTGAAGACACAGCTATTTGAGTATGGATTTCCAGTATTTGCATCCAAATCAATGTGAGACTCATTTAAGATACAGCTTGGTGATATTTACTTCATTTTAATCTTGTACTATATCCAGACTAGCACAATGTCTACAAAACAGACGTAGCTGGGTGCCCGATTCCTTTGCTTAGACACAGTCCCGCTACAAATGCAACCAAAAGAGAGAAGCCAGTGACAAGAAAAGGGATGATTTAATATAGTCAACTGCACAGACAACTTCATCTACCCTGAATATCGCCTTGAGATACATCTGACTAGGACAAAAAAAGGGTTACCAGCTCCATTTAAACATTGCAATGAAAGGTACATCTACATGAAATAGTGTGGGTAATTACAAGTTTGCTTTTCAGATCTGTGCTTTGGGGGAAAAAACCCAAACAATTCATACAGCCCTTGGCAAAACAGAAGCGCATCAAGCTAATATACCTTTCACTCCTGCACAAGACATCTGCAACGTGACTTCCTAAGCTCTATCACTGTAGTTGGCACCTTGCTAACAAACCATTCAGTTTTCCCTCCGGTTGGGCAGCTGGCATGATGAGCTTGTGTCTGCCTGTAATATGGAGCTTGTTTATACTGTTGTGTCTCTTGAGTGGTGAGGAGAGAGTTCAGGATCCTAAATTTTAGGATCGCAGCCTCAGTTGGCATAAACCAACATATCTACGCTGCATTTCTAAACTTCGTGCAAAGCATAAAGGCAATACTGTGGAAATGGCCAGTATGAAAGATGATAAAACACTTCATTCCTCTTCACCACGTGCAGATACTCACACACTAGATACTATACAGAAGAGAAGCTTAAAGAAAATCAATGGTTACCTGGGCAAACCTCAGCGAAGGGTTAGCTGGCAAGGGTCTTTCAGGCACAGCTTGGTGACACGGCAGCTGGGGAAGGGGCGGTAGGACTCGCTGTGGCGTTTTTAATTGTGGCAGATCGTGTGTCTTCACAGGGTTGCTAATGTCAATGATTTGATATGGCAGCGGTCTTCTTGGACCATCTCTCTAAAAAAACGACCCCAACCAAAAATTATAAACTTCAAGAACTGACATAAGCATTGCTACTTTAAAATCTATGCTATTCGCTTGCTTTTCTCTTTCGCTCTGTTTTCATCTACCTTTACCACCTCTGTAACCAACCAGTTAGCAGCTTCCAGAGTCCTACTCCAGCACTAATCCTTCACTGTTTTGATGTAGTCCTGGTCTAAACTGGCTGCCCCTATCCTGGAGATAAGACTATTTATTTTCTGCACTAGAACTTGGAAGCCGTAAATGTGTTTTGAAGCCTACATCAACTCATTTTGCATGTTGTTAGTTTTGCATAATCATGTTATAATAAATAACTTAAATGAGAATCAAAATACTTAATATGCTTCTTTTCTTCTTTTTTAAAATAAACTATTTAGGGACTCACTTTTTGTATGTTTGTATTTTGTGGCTTCATGATTAGATTTTTACGGAGAGATATGGTATGAACATGATTAGGCTCTGATGAACTGGAAGGCCTTGTTGGGCTCACCGACCTGCAATACAAACAAATATTTATTGAACAGAACATTCTGCTTTGTAACAGTTTTTTTAAACAGTAGCCTCTTTGCAGAATGAGATTTTGCAAGGACTTTCTGACTTTTTATAGTAAACAAGAAAAATAAAAATTGTCTAGTGCTCCTGGAAGAATAAAAATAAATATTGATTTTTTGGAAACCAGTAGTCTGTTAAATTAGCTTCTGCAATCTGTGGAAACGCAGCTTTGCAGCACCCAAGAGACTATTCTAATGAATCTAGCATTTAAAGAGTAATGACCTCAAATATGAAAGTTTCAGCTCACTTGACTGAGTTTAGATAAAAGGCCATGCAATGTAATGAAACCATTTCAAGGAAGTGAAAATAAAGGCAATGCTTCCTTCACTTCTTAATTTTTTATCACAAAAGAGAAGAGTTATGTAGTCAACCCAACAGCTAGATTATTTACTGACAATCAATAAAGTTAAACTAAACCAGAAAAACACCGCAGTTAATACCCGGTGAATATTTTTGCTGAGGTTGGCTCTTTCTAACGTATTCAGCCATTCTGTGATGAATGTCAAGATGAGAGCTGCCATGTTTACAGCTACTTTCTTCTAATATCTATAGGAGTATAATTAGGGAAAATGAACCTACCTTAGTTTCTCTATTGTTGTCTTTTTACTTGTAAACAACCACCTCATGAAAGTCTTCCTTTTCAGATACATGATTGAGCCAGCAAAGATAAGGCACAGAATGGTTATCAACACTCCTATGGTCAAACTCTTATTATCTGCAACAAAACACATTGAGTTAACTCCTACCAAGAGCCATCTTTATTAAAATAGCTTATGTGAGCAGGACATTGCTGCCCGGCCGGGTTTCTAACTGCAGTGCAGGAGAAGTGAATGTGAATTGAAAACTAATAAGCTCTTGTTTCTTCTAGCTTGATGCTTGACCTTTGGCCTGTTTTAAAGTTATTTCTTTAACATTGGGGAAAAACTGATTAAAATATAATGTCATCGGTCCGTTCCAACTGAACTTGTCTAGTCAGATATCTGGGTCCACACATGAACATCTACTTGTGTTCGGGTCCTGCTTACATTGTCACCTGCAAATGGGACCACACAACGTAGGGCGTATGGGCTGTCAGGCTCACCCAGACACCCAGAGGGTGATGGCTGGAGTAGTGCTGACCGACACCTTCTGCATGGGCTGCCTGCTGCCAGAGCAGGAGGGAGACAGAGGTTGAGAGGGAGGGAAAAGGGACAGGATTTGGGTAAAGTGGAAGCTTTTAAATATTCTGTCCCTCAAACATAAGCAATAACTCTAGCTCTGTTATAAGCAGATTTTAAGGGTTTCACTGTGCTTTAACACTGGGCGAGCAGTCTGAAATCTGGACTACTGTGGTCCAGCCCAGATGGCTGTCAAGTCAAATCTGGAGGCAAGAGAGGACCTGAAGGAATGCCTTCAGAAGCGGTGCCGTGTACTCTCAGCAGGACGCTCTGCTCAGCAAAGGGCTTCAGCCTTCTGCACTCGTTCCGGTTTTCAGAGTGCTTTAAGCTGCTTTAAGTGCCTTGCTGGGACTGAAGTGAGGCACAATGGTGAGATGAACCCTGACTAGACGACTTGCAGCTGAAAGAAGGCCTTATTTTTAGGAAGAGGTAAGCAGCAGCTCTGCTCGTTATGGATATGTGATATGATCATTGCCTGGAGGAAAGGATGTTGTGACTCTTCAGGACTGCTGACCTAAAAAATGCACACTCCCACAGTAGGAGAAACATCTTCAATCTTTGCCCTGGTAACCTATCATGACTGTCTCAGTCTTATCCTGACAAATTTTCCACCACCTGGCTCTCATCTACTGGCCTGAGCTCACTCGGACGCTGGTGAACAGTCAGCAACACTGAACAAACGACATGTGGGGCTGGTGGGGCATGAAGTGCTCCGCTTCTCACCTTATAGCACTGCAGAATAATAAATCCCTCGCCATCTCTAAAAGATTAATAAAATTAATGAGCTAAGATTATGCAATTTAAATTAATTAGCATCTCTACCTAACAATTAAATATTTAAGGCTTCTTTGTAAGGAAAATGCAGTGTCAAACACGTCGGTTTGTTCAAAGTCAGCTGGGTAAAATCAGTTACTAAATACTAATGAGACCATGTGCCTTGTTTGACAAAGATGAAAGTACTTTATTGAGCTAATCCTTCTGTAATTTGATTTATAGATGTGCAAACTACTCACATCATAATCCAAACCACCCCATCAAGTGTTCATATTTAGATCCAAGTGTCAGTGACAGAAAATTAGGTCCTCTAACAATTTCTGTATTTGTTTATTCCCAGTATTACTGAATGTAGCACTGTCTTTAGAGAAAAATAGTGAAACTACCATAATTAAACTATTGTTAAAACATTCTTCTGTTAAATTGAAGTGATGGCTTCCAAAAAAAAAGCAAGAATTATGAAAGATGTCCTGTATTTGTCTTCTCCCGTTAGCGATGTCTACGCAGCGCACAATTATAATATATTTTGCAGCTCCCTATGTACTTAGCTTTCAGGTAAACTGAAAAAGGACTATAATGCTTTAGAGCAAATCTTAAAAGAAAACATTTAACACAAGTAATCACACTGGTTCGATGCCTGAGCATGGTCTCTTTGCTATCTTACCGACTGGTGGGTATTTAAAAAAAAAATAAAAATCTGTCAACAGTGAAATCATAATGTGAAGCTTTGTCATGGAAATGACCGTGATGTCATAAATCTAGTATTACAATTCACTGCAGGATCTTGCACATAGAGAATGCAAACCATTTTGGTTCTGAATAGCAATATTCACATGAAAACATGCAGAGCATTTTCCAGCAAGTTTTATTTTATATATGTATAAGTGAGTGGACTGCTTGTCCTGTCACTTGGACATAAATCAGAAACATCTCTCTGGAAGTCACTAAAGTTACAGCACTCTGGGGAAAAACTGGCATGTGATGATTATCCCATCCTATAAAAGATCACAACGTGTAGAAATAATTCCTTCTGAGGTTGGCCAAAGGTGAAGTAAGATACTATGGCCAATGTTCTGCAGACTGAACAAGGGGAACTTGAAATACAAGTTACAGAAAATGCACGTCTCTTGCTACTATCATATGTGAAGGCAACTTCTGGTAAACGTTTGCGAACTGCCTGTAAAATATAGTTTTAATCTGATACGGTCAGAAATCTGCTATTTTCCACAATCCAAAAGATCCTCCATATAAAATATAAAATATAGTTTTGATTATGCCATAATTTTGCATTTATAATCATTGCAACATCCACTCTTCATTAGGCGAACAACTATAGGAGCAGGTTATGTGCACATTAAGGTGGTTCTATCGTGATACACTCAGTGAAGAACACTGGAGCTTGGCTTATCTCAAGGTGAAGCCAAGAGTACTGCAATGTTCATCTACCATGGCAACAGGATTAGCTCAAGTGTGGGAGTCAGCTCCTCATTCTCAGCTTCAATCAATACTGTTTCCTACTTATTGCAGTGAGCTACTAAACTTGACCAGGTACCTTGAAAAAAATAGAAAGGCAAAGAAAAGAACCCACCAGGACCACTGTGCTTTTAGTTATGCAAGAAAACTGATGCACTCAACTAGCCTTGGTTTTGCTTCATGAAATTTTCAAGCTGGTGCCGATGCGTCTGGATTAAGCTGTTTGATTTACTGACTGACTTCCCACTCGTGCAAGCTCATTGCTTACAAGGCGACACTGGATTTCCACTCTTTATCACGGAAACAGCAAGTAAAGCATGAATTACTACCAACCTGCTTGCCTAATTGGGCCGCTGTCCACGCTGCCACCAAACCCTGGCTTGTCACAGTACGGGGGGGCCCAGTCAGCCTCGCAGTGACAGTTCTTTTTATTGTTGCAGACCTGCAAAGCAAGACAAATGACTTAACATGAAAAGGATTACCTTCTACATCTGTGAGCAGCACTGGCTGATAAGGCCTCCTAAGCAGGTAGTGATGCATCTGAAAGAAATAAAACTTAGAGAAGAAAAGAGATGTACAGGTACCTGCCTAATGGCACAGCCACGAGGGCGTAGAGCACTCAGAGTGCAAGACGTCATGGAGTAACGGGGATCCTAAAAAAGCATGCTTTATTTGGCAGGTAATCGTTTGAGTTGCACCAGCCGACAGCTTCAATAATACAAGGATAATCACTGACCTCTCAGGTCGTATTCTCTCTTTGCCTCCAGCAGCAACATTATCTGCTTTCTAACTTTTGTCCCTCCTGCCTTCACAGAAACAAGAGTCTCTCCACACTGCTACTGCTGTAAAGCTTTGTCAGCCCACTCGAACGCTCCGATCCATCAAGGGCTTGCACTAGCCTGCATTCTGATTTTCCCACTGCTCTAAGATGAACCAGTTGCTGGAAGAACTTGTGAAACTGGAATCAGGGCCGAGGAAACCCTCCCTTTGATACCACACTTGCACTGTCTATGAAGATATGGTCTTCGGTGTTGTGGTTTAATCTGTGTCAAGGAACAACTGACCAGCCCTGCCTTAGCAAATGCTCCCTGCCGAACAAGAGAGCTCCAAAGGGCCCGAGACCATCATTAACTCAGCTTGTTCCCACTGCACCGAGCAGAGGAGCTGGTAGACTCATGGCTTTTTCCTCACGAGGTCCCACAGTCCCAAGTACCCACCAAAAGAAGGGCTGATTTTTATTTCCCGTTGCTACCAGCCAAGTGGTGGCTTTGGTGCTAATACAGAGGCCAAAGCTCTGTGCTGTATCAACAGAATGCATGACTGAGCGGGCCAAAGATGTTCTTGCACAGAACAAAGATGCCACAGTCATGCGTAGATGCTGAAATTGATTTTTAAGTAAAGATTTCGGGCTTAGGGCTAGTTGTCAATATGGGCCTTAATCCTGTGCTAACACTGATCATCACTGATCTACTACCACCACGGAGAAGCTACACACTAGATTAATAAACGGCTTTCTGAGTGAGACAGTCAGTAGTTCACAAGAGTTTGCAAATATGCATTTTTCTGGCAAGGTCAGCAGGCAGGCTTTCAGAAAGACTGCGCTGGCTGTGTCTGCAGGTTACTAAAATATCATTCACATACCTTAGACTGGCCGTGGTCATGTAAAATGCCAAAAAAAAAAAAAGGAAAAAGATTTACTTTTCAAAGACAGCAAGATAATTATAAATGTCATTTGTTAAGTATTGGGGTTTTTTTACATTAATGTGCTGCAGGAGTTCCCATCTACAATTCTACAAGATAGTTTTTTGCTATTCAGGAGTCACCAGGGGTTCTTCATCATACAGACAAAGATGTTCGTCTAAGCTGATGCTCATTCCAGCACAATGGTAACGTGCAGCACTGTCAACACTGCTCAGTTTTCAATTATGGGATGATAAAATAGATTTAATCAAATTAAAATCCCTTCTCAGAAGACAATTTCCTATAGCTCTTCCAATGTGGTTGCCACGGTTTTCCACAGAAACAAACAGATCATTACCAAATCAAAGTTAATAAGGCATAGCTTGACATAATTATAATTTTCATAATATAAACTAGGTTTCAAAATACTTTGATGTTATTAACCGATATCATCAATTTTTTCATCCTGCATCACTTTCATACCATGAAAGCCATCAATATGTTTTTACTTTAAGACTTTCGGAAATGCCATTCTATTTGAATCTCAATTCAAATGCATATTTTAACTTTTCTGTAACCACATAAAAACTGCTTTTTTTTTTTTTTTAAATGCTAATGGAAGTTCTTAATGAAAGAAGGTTAGATTAAAATTGCTTTGAAGATCACAAAATTCCTTTTTATCATCGACTGTTAATTAAGAAGAAGATAATTGTTACCTGATAAATATTTCTTTGTTAAAGAAAAATAATTTCATTTCTTGCAGTTCACATAAGGGACAATGAAAATGGAAATACATAATAAAAAAGTATTGCAGTGACTTTGACTGATACGTTACAAACAGTCATAGATCCCAGAGCTATTACATAAGATAGTTTCTTGTCCAGTGTTTACTGACTGTTCGTATGAAAAATAAGTGTTCCTATGATGCTTACTCCACGTCCATGGCACTTTGTGGCACATTTATGCACACCAAAAACACTCGTATTCTGGCACCGGCGATTAAGGCAAATCTGCAAAATAAGAGGAAAGGAGTTTTAATAGGGACAGAACTGCTGGTGCCCACAAGGAATTATGTCCCTCTCTGGTGACCCATCAGTGCTGCTTTTAGCAGCTAAGGATTTCCCAACACTCATGCTGCACTGACAGCGTTACATTGACAAAAAGATAAGGACATCAGAATTTTGTGCCGTCGTCTTCTTATGCCTGTGTAAGTAAGTCTCTTAGGTCCAAATCTGTGGAAGCTGAACACCGCTCTTGATCGGCATCCTGGCCAATACTGAATTTCAGACATAGTTCGTATTTGGTTGATATGCTGAGCTTGTGCAAGTAAACACTCACAGTACCACTGAAGTGGAATGAGTGGTGAGCCACTGGGGTTTGGCCTTTTTTTTTGAAGGCCAATTTAAAACCCAGTAATTTGCATTTTTTCAGGACTAGGAATGCTTTGAGCAGGATTCTTTCATGAACCTGATCTGGCAGCATCCATGTCTTCATGGCAGCAGATGATTCCTCAAGGAAAGGTTCAGGAACCCTCGTGGTGTAAATTAGCATAGTTCTGTTTATACCAACAGCACAATTCTTATTCGTGCTAGCACAGAACTTGGACCCAGGACAGCCTGAGTATTTCGCTGAGGTCACTGGTATAGATGGGCTCGTCATTGTTCTTTGGCAAAACTGAGGCTTTTCTAAGAGTTTTCCCAAGCTAAAGGTTTTTTTTTTTACTTTTTTTTGGTCAAACATAAACCAACCATATTTAAAGTATAAAAATAACCTTATAGGAAATGTAAGTAAACAAAAAGCATATGCAAAGTAATAAAATTCTTTTTTTGTTGTTTTTTTTCTAGTCATTATGGGTAAAATTTACTCTGTCAATATAGCTGAAAATAGGGGTAAAGCAAGGTTAGTACCATCTAATAACACCATCGACCAATCGAATGCCTGATTAGGATGTCAGCAATGAGAAGTTATCTTACTCAAAGCTGGAAAAAGAAGAAATTAGGACTGGAGTAACTGTTACTACGCTATGTTGACAAAAAAAAAAAAAAGAAACAAAACCACTGCACAGTTTTGCTCATGTTTAACTGCAGTTCAGTTCAGTAGTACTAAAAGTCAGTCACAATAATTAGCATTAAGCAGGGAATAGTGTTGAAGGAGACGACAGGGATGCTTAATCAGGGCACTTATCCCCTGGGGAGAGGGAAAAATGGAAAGGAAATTAGAGGGAATTGGCATCAACACGCACGCATCTAGAGAATATGGTCTGATTACAGCGGTATTCGCCATTCAAATATTCATAGTGCAGCAGCTCACAGAATTTTGATCACATTAAAATGGCTGCATTTCAAATTGTGTATCTTCAGCGTAGAAAGCTCAAGAATATTTAAATTCATGTTCTTAATCCATAATACAAATGCACTAATGTCCTCAAAGTAAAACATACAATTTCATAAGTATTAGCCTGTGTATTCTATAGCGTGCATGTGTATGATTAGATAGATTAGAAAGATCAAATACTCATTAGTAAAACATAATGGGGTGCTTTCCCAGCGTTGAATTTTCCTTGAAAAGACATTTTATAACATTTCGTATTGACTTAGAAATGTTTTAGGGGTTGTTTTCCTGTAACAGAACTGTAGTTTCACTAGGGACATATTTTAAACCTGTTCCCAACGCAGTGTGGTAATCCAACATAACTCAGAAGCATTCAGAAATTCAGAGGCTTTTGAATTTACCACAAATTATCAAAGCACAATTTTTTTTTTTCCCTCTTTGCAAGTAATCCACTGAGGTTATGGAAACCTTCTGCATTTTGATAGTTCCTGGACTCCTTTCTATTGCTCCCTCCTGTAAACTCATGGTTGTCTCCCACCTTTCTCTGTTCCTTTTCTCACAAAAGAAAAGCTAAGAATGAGACAGCCATATGACATTTGGATTACATTCACACTGGATAATTCAAAAAGTTTGCAAAATACGATTGCCAAAAATCACTTTTGGTGGCTGAACATCAATGGGTTCAGATCTTTCTAATGGTGCATACAGAGATAGCTTTTCCTGCAAGAAAAAATACAAGGGGGGAAGGAGCCATAATCAGCAGATATAATAAAATTTGAAACCTAAAGTGAAGTTAATGACATTCTTGCAGTGCCATAGACACTGGGAAAGTGAATACATTGAACTCCTCAGAGATTCATTAACAAGCCTGTAATGTATTTTGCTGTACTTATTTTGCAGAAAATCTCTAACCTATATGGACAGATACTTGGGGCTCTCCTCAAAAAAATCAGTTATAAACTTAAGGAACTTGCATTGCATCTGCAAATCTGTACTCCGGAACAGTGGCCAAAAGAAGGAGGGAGTAAAAAGTCTAATTCAGCGTGAGCATGAGAAACAATTCTGTTGTGGGGAAAAAAAGAAATAAATCCCAAAGCAAAACCCAGTCAATTTAGTACAAAATACTTTTTGGCATGAGGGTAGTGATGATATTCTTGTTTTGGAGTACTTCAGAACCTTACTTTTCCATCTTCACACTTGGTTCCCGACAGTACAAGACCAGGATCGGGCATATCATCACCCAAATACACATGGGTACCACGACACAGAATCTTGCCACCTTCCTGGAGTGGGATATTAGTTTCTATGGAAACAGCATTGGTACCAATTACAGGTCGATTTGCTCCTCCTTGACACTGAATTTTTCCACATTTAGCATCTCTGAAGGAAATAAACAAACCCAAAGATGAGTTAAACAATTTTAAGTGTTATAAGCCCTCTCCCACCACCATGCATCTTCTCCTGAGTTTGTAGGGAGAGACCCTACCTGGGTTCACATTTAGCAAAGGAGCTCTTGGAGTCTTTGCCACAGTTGCCGTAAGGATCACCCGCGGAATTGACTCTCTCAAAGCAGATCCCAGGAGCAGGTTTCGCACCTGAAACAAAACCTAATCAGAACTTTCATCTCATACAAGGTGTTTTTAATAATTTCCTTTGAGCTCCGCTGATGCTTTAGGGGAAGGTACGATGTGATCTGCATATTGATGAAGCACCAGAAAACAGTTGTGCAGGATCAGCATGCTAATTGAAGAGCCTGAATGTGCGGGTTTCCACCGTTACTCGTCTCCCTTGGCAATGCTGAGCAATAGACAATGCAGAACGCATTCTCTTTCAGAATCCCTCTAGATGATATCCCTCTCGTGAATCCCCCTAGGACACAAAAACCTTTAGCAAATACCAAATCTAGTTTGGTGAAGAAAGACAAAGGCCAGCTGGTAAGTTAACTCCCTTCTTTTTACAGGAGTCCACGTGATTTTTGCGAGAGCCCAAGAGCTGAAGCCAAAGAAAATACTTTTCAAGAAAGGTCTTTTTAAGTGCAATTCAGAACAATGAGAAACCGGAAAAAAATCCAGTTGCAAACTAGAGTGCTATGTAACTGTAAACACACGAACACATGACATGGCAAAGAGAATACACCACTGTTAGCTCAAGCTGATGTACTGGGGGGAGGAAGAGAACCCATCCCCACCTTAATCACCAGTAAATTCACTCCTGAGAGGAAAGACTGACTTGAAAGAAGGGTCATTTCTACTGTGCTGGGAGAAGTAGGAATCTGGGAAGACAGGGAGCATCTGGTTCTTATCTACCATAGCCTTTCATGATGGAGACATATCCTAACAGCAAAGGAACTTCCCTGATGGGAGTAGTACTGGAAATGTTTATGCGGACAGATTACTCATCCCTACATTTTAGAAGTTAAAAGGTAATAGTAGAATATCTGTTCTAATGTCTTATGCAGACAATCTCCTGTCCACTTTTTTTCCAGATTATGTCCAAGCATCGAATATCTTCTTGGGGAAGATACAGGCATCCATCTGCAATGTCTAAGATGTGGAGGATATACTTTGGTGGTTTGACCGTTGCAATAAGTAATTAATCCATGTATGAGAATTTAATCTCTTTGTTCTAATGTGAAGCGTGGCCTTTATTTCCAGCCAATAATGGCTGTTCTTTGCAAGATTAAGAGGCCCTTTGCTAGGGCCCTTTACTACCTCATATTTTCTTTCCATGAAGATAATGTATAGCACAATCAAGTCATTGCCGACATTTCAACTACTCCAACAGAGAGCCTTGCTTTGAGGAGATGAGGTCCTAAGGAGATACACTGGCTAAAATTCTTGACAGATATCTCCTAGATACATTTTTGTACTTTTGATAAATCAGCCAAACTAAAACAAAAAGAACTGGCAACAAATGATGTGATAGCCTAAAGGGTGAGAATATACCATTTCTATAGTGTTCCCTGGTCTTTAATAGAAACAGAATACCTGAGTTAACGTTACTTTTTTTTTTTTTTCAAATATTTTGAGCCACTACCAAGCGTGTAAGCCTCTAACTGTGAGTAAGACATATTATTTATTTGAACCATCCTGAAGATTTCATTTGAAAGCCTTCAAAGAGGAAGAAGATTTAAAAAGGAAGAAAAAAAAAAAAAAAAAAAGGTCACATTCCTGGAGAAGAAAATACAAGTATGACTGTAAAACTTCCAGTTAGTGTGGATCTTTTCACTAATAACTTGAAGATTAAAGCCTCAATTAATTATCAGCATTTCACAGTCAGAAGCTTGACTAATAGTCTATACTGCTGAACAGCAATCTAATGCTATTAAGGGCAAAATATTAAAACTTGGAGAGGCTTAAGATGGCACTCTCTTTTCCTTCTAACATTTTCATATACTGAAACTGAAAAACTCAGAAAGAAAGGCACAGAAGGAACAGAATATGAGCTGCTGGTTCCCTGGAGAGCAGGACAAGAGCTTGAAATTCTTTGGAAGATTACGATCAAGCTTGCTGAGTTCAGAATATTTCTCAAATCTGGAACTATTAAAAGGGACTCACACAGGATTCTTTCACTCCTTTTCATTAAACCACAAGCAATAATCAAAAAATCAACAAAAGCATTCAGACAAGGCACTGTGCAAAAAGCAAAAGTAAAATTTCCATTTTCAGCATGTAGATTCCTCTTCGTCTTTCCAGGGAAGGCACATTAACTATTCAGCTTGATACAAACATTAACATGTGCATATACTATGCCAGCTTTGGAAGGGAAGGGGAGGGAAAGAAAAAAACATGCTGTAAGCAAGAGGCCAAGTAAAACTATTTTTTCTCCCACATCTGCAAAGACCAACATGCTCAGACCTACCTCGCCAAAGGAATAAGCTCTCCCCCGCCCCGAGATCTACCATGATCATAGAATCATGTGTGATGATCCTATGCACTTCCTATGGGTCTCATTTTTTCTTGGCCTGGAGCCTTGTGCCCCAACTAGTTGAGCCAGTGGCCTATCATTGCAGTGACCAGAGGCTGCCTTGGAGATGTCTCAGCAGCAGCCCAGACCTCAGCCACACTTTCCCCAGAGTGGTGTGTGGCTCCAAAAGCTGCCTAAAGCGAAATGAATGCTCATGTCCTGTGCTTTGCCTGTGTGCGACCTAACAAAGATTTATTAAAAAAAATGGTTTTAAAAAAGAGAAAGGGCTCACCGAAATACTAAGAGAGTTTAAGGTATTTATCTTCCTCTTTCACCCAGCGAAACTTTTTTGTTTGGTTGTTTTGGGTTTTTTTTTAATGTGGAAGTCAAGTGTGCTGCACATGATGGAAAGCAGCCTGCAGGAAGAAGAACACATCTGCAGCATCCTTGCAGGGCTCAGACAGTGTGATTTAACTCAAACCAGTAATACTTGACAAGAAAAAAGATCTCATGGAGTACAAAAAAATGCTCCCCTGCCAGGCTCGGAGCAGTCTGTGTATGAAAACACCTGGTACCCAATGATCATCTGCAGCTTGGAAACTAAAATCTAGCTTCAATTTGTGTCTTTGGTATCAAACCAAAACACGTTGTTGCTTCGGATTCAGATGGCTGTTCCCTCTCCTGACTGGTTTCTCACAATATTTGGACTTTTTTATAGATGAAAACATATTTGAGTGTAAGAAGCTGAACAGATGGAGCTACCAAGTTAAAAGGAGGTTTTTCAGAGAATGCTTAAGGAAGAGAATTGTAATGCTGTGTTTCTGGAGGAAACCCATTTATCATGATTGCACCATATAAACTGAAGCAGAAAGTCCTGTCTTTCTCTATTTTGCTACCTCTACAGGCAAAGACAAAATGATTTGTGAAAGATTTCCAGTGGTTATTAAGTGCTTTGAGCTGGATGAGCAGAGTTTATTTCACTTTGCTATTGATAATTATAGTATCATGACCCTGTAATTAAGGTCCTGTCAGCCTTTCCATGCCAAGCCTTATTCAAGGGATTAAATCAGATCTTTGAAACTGCAGAAGGTCAAAGCTCACCACTGCAGTTGTCAGCCTGGAGGCTTTTTTTCTTTTTTTTTCTCCAAATGTGTATATTGACGAGCCCACTTCTTTCCCTATACAGTTGCAAAGAAAAAAGAAAAAAAAAAAAGAGATGTTCTATGCTTTTGGAAGCGATACAGAAATGCTGTGTCATTTCAGATCGGTGCAAGACCTGCTGCAGTGAGAAAATATCCTCACGGTCTCCGGAAAGTGAGGAGAGAAATTTCTGACCATGGTGCTGATTCCAAGAACAGAGAAACACCCGCCAGCAGGCTGACAGGTATTTCCATTCGGTTCCCAGCATTGGCTCAAGATTTATTTAAAAAAAAATACAGTGTTTATGAGCGTGCAGGGAAAAAAACCCACAAAACTGAGTAAAAGACTGGAGTTCTGTTGCTCAGAGTGTACCAACAAGCACCACGAACAACTGTATAAACAAATATAAGCATAAAAATACAGCGCTCTCTCACGTGATTTGCACCTGGATTTTATCTTGCGTTACGTTTGTTATAGTGCACTGATGATGCAAAGCAAACTTTCCACAAGCTCCCCTGCGTCTCTCCGTCATGGTGATCCCTGTTGTTAGGCCTGTGCAAGAGCAAGATGGGGTTGAGCTGTTATTTTTTTGCCTTTAAGGAGTATGCTGGCTCTCGCTTGCTCTGAAAATACGGCTTGATGTCTTTCGCATCTCCAAAAAAGTGGCCTGGCCATAAATCTCTGGTGATCAAAGTAGTTTGATTTTACTGGGTTCAAATCTTTGCAGTGTTTGGATAAATCAGTAGTTTTGCAAACAAACAGTTGGCGCTGGTTTGATCAGCTACCTTAGATGGGAAGCCCATCTGTATTGCCTATAGGGTTGTACCTGGAAAAACCCGCGAAGCTCTTACAACAGCGACAGGCCTTTGTAGCAAATATTGACATTAAAATTAAGATTGTTCCTGCCTAAGGAAATGGACATGTCCATGCCACAAATTTAAGTGTGTTCTAATTATTAAGTCAATGCCTGCCACTGGCTCCCCCAGATCATTGCCTTTTTCCTTCTTGGGGAAAAGTAGGGAAAACATCTTTCCTTCCCTAAAGAATCATTTTCTTTCCAATGTAGAAAAAGCCATGAGTCTAAAGCTGAGAATCTTCTGTTCCTTGGTAATCAATAATTTCTCTCTCTTAAATAGCTTCATCTGTGTATCTAGTTGCTCCTAGAAAATGCCAGTGGAGTGCCAGACATGACACAAATGCACTACTATTGATGTATCTTTCAGTCACCCTGCTATCAATAGGTCAGAGCAGAGCAATCTGGTATTTTTGAATACGAAGCAAAAAAGGTCACAAGCAATTCATGCACACTGCTCGTTAAAGAGAAAAATGACATGAATTAAGGTGAGAGAGAGAAAGAGTAGAGAAATTTGTGTGTTCTGGGAACGAACTTGGTCTTTAAGTGGAATTTACAGCTGTTTTCAGAGACTGTCCCCAGGTTCTCCTCCCCTCTTTCACTCCGAGCTCTCCATGCTATTGCAGATAGGGAATAGCCAAAAGTATTCCTCCATTTGATTTGAATTTATCTGTGCAAGTACTTCTTTCTTGAAACAGATTCCTGATGCTCAGCCTAATGTAAACAAGCTCCGACAGTGCGCATCATTTTTCGTTAACTAGATCTAAAGATATTAAGAATGACATTTATCATTGGGCTGCTGGATATCTGCAGTCTGATGAATAAAGATATACAAAAGAAGGGAGTGATAAGGAATTCAATATACTGAATATTATTTTAAGAATAATTATTGTATTTTGTTCTGCATGGTGCTCTCCTGTTGGGAAGGAGAAAAAAGGAATAAATGCCCATGAACTATTATCTGTTGTCTCTTTATGGTATGGATTTTTTTTAAAAAAACCCACACAGCTACTCCTTCACTTCAACATACCCGGTTGTTTCAAACAATTTTAATCAATTACAACGATCTGGTAAAAGGTTCGCATGTTTTTTTTTGATACGAAGTCCAGAGCCAACATCTGAGAACATCAAGTCTCTCTTTCTGCCACAAGCAAGGCTGGGAGGTAATTTTTAAAACCTGTCCCATGATATTTTTCCTGCCGCATGGCCCGCCTAGCCCTCTTCCCGTTCCAGCCCTCATCTACCTCATACTCCAACCAGATGTGATCAAGTGGTGGATATTCACATCCCTAGTCTTTAAATCCAGAACACCGGCCTTGGTTTTTGCTTGAATCCTATCCACTACTGCGTGCAGGTTTGCTTTACTGGCATTATTTCTAATTTATACTTCCAACAACGTGATGAGAATCAAGCCTTTCAGTTCAGGTTTGGTAATGTCCCATTCTCCCTTTCAAAATCTTTATCCTTGGGTATTCCCGAGACAAATAAGAGCATTCCAGTTAAAGTCTGGGCTTTGCTCTTCAAAAAGTCATCTTTCTCATAAGCAGATCCCCATAGCCTTGACCACTGGAGACTCCCTGCACAGCAGAGGGAAGACAAGACAGAATTAGGGGAGCCTGGGAGGGGGGTTGGAGGAGAGGCTGTGTTAGGAAACAGACCTGGCAAGGGAGCTGCAGCAATTCAGCTCTCTGACCTTTAGCTGAATTTTTCTCAGTGACTGAAATTATTAACAGTCCGACCGAGTAACTTTCCATGGCATGGGAAACTGGTTCATAAGGAGATTTTGCTTTATACAAGAGAGAATGTTTCTGTATCCAGGGGATTAAAAATCCCAGTATGACTAAGACTGGAGGCTATAATTGTACATGCCTTTATGAGCTCATATTAACTCTACGATGCGAGTGGGATTCAGAGGAGTACATCAGGTGCATGGTTTCTTCCATGTGGGGAGTTTAATTCTGAACTGGAACTCACCTAACATGTTCTTACACCTGCATCACCAAGCAAACCTGCTATCTGCATCAGTGGCATCGTCTCTTGAGAGGCTTTAATACTCTTTAAAACAAAAACTGTGAATGGTCCAAGTCCCTGTGTAGATAACAGATAAATCCTTCACTTCAATAGACTTCTGACGAGGGTTTTGACCAAGGAAAACATCTGCATGTCATTATATTGATATAGAAGTTTTAAAACAGAGTTGAAGGCAAAGAGATACTGAATTGCAAGAGGCTAAGAGAGCTGAAAAAGTTAGTTTAAAAGAAATAATTAAATCTACCTCTAAATAATGCTTCTCTTCAGGAGAGGTAAAAGTGGTTTTCCTATTTGAGTGGGAGGTAAGCGAGATGCTGAAGGAGACATGACTTGTCCCCAGCAATGCAGGAGGCAACAGCAAAATGCTGAGTTAGTCCCTGTATTTCAGTGGAAAGGCTGCAGGACATTACAGCCAGGTGAACGGCTTTCCTGGCACATCATCCATCTATTTTAGCTAACCCAGAAATTCACGCTGTTAGATTTTTGCAAAAAGTAAGTAAATTGCATGGAAGAATAAAATCTCCTTCTGCTTTAGCATGTAGTGTGCTGGGTACTGTCAGGAGGTAGGCTTACAGGGTAACACCAATTAATACAATACACACAATGATGCAAGAATCTTATGTTAATGTCAAATATCGAACTCTGTTTTGGGATGTAGACAGACACAGATGTTGTGCAGATGAGCAATTTATGCGATTTCAACCTGTCAAGAGCATTCAGCACTTTGTAGGATGACGTAAGGTCACATCAAAGTATTAAACGATTTGTCTAAGTTCACCTGGACATTTTCAGCAGTGCTGCAGAATGAACCTAGATACTGTTGCTCTCTACCTCCTGCTGCAAGAAATGAACACGACTGCAAATCAAGGATAAAATGAATCACAAAATGATTCCCTCATTATTCAGTTCTCCATTTCCTAAAAGAATAGATACAGATTGGTACTGCATAAAATTCCTCCAAATTCATCTGTAATCACAATCTTTTTTTTTTTTTTCAAGTCAGTCTCCTGGTTCTCGAGCTCACCTTGGCCCCAGAGGGTGATACACTGCTGCTCGTGGGTCTGGCAGATGCCGTTGTAGCAATAGCCGTCCACCCTGTGGCACGCGTGCCCGTCGTGCAGGTACACGTTGGCTGGGCAGTGAGGGCTGGCTCCTGTGCAAAACTCTGGCAGATCACAGGAATTACTTGACTCTCTGCAAGAAATCCCCGCTGGTTTTAACTGCAAAACAAACAAACCCCCTTAACTGCTGTAATTCCAATCAATAAGAGTTATGCAGCGGTATAACCCATGCAGTGCACGAACTGCTTTTTTCCACTGGCTCTGAACCAACTGACCGCAGAGGACACTACAAGGATTATGCAGCTCTTTAAATACATTTGTTTGACACGTGTTGCAAAGAGTTTGGCAGGAAGGAGGGCCAAACTGAAGTTGCAGCTGCAAACACGGCTCACGAGGCTCAGGTCAGAAGGTAAACCCAGGCTTTTGTTTGGTTTCAAATAGAACCAGAGTTTTCAGCGTGTCTCCGCAGTCATGCCTAAACACACAGGCACAGGAACGTTTTGGGCTGTACTGCAAAGCATCCTCTGTAGAACTGACCAAAAGTCAGACTAGACACCTATTTGTCCATACAGCTGTACCAGCACTGCCGTGACCACGGCAGCCAGCTGACGTTACGCTCTGTGCGATGCCATGGCTCATGAAGCCATCAGCCCACCTCGCTCTGGATTCAGCTGCCTGACAGCTTCCTGGGATGGAGGTGCAGTTCCTCATGCAAATGTCGCTCTGCTACGGGCACCAAGATCTTCTTCAACTTACTTCTACAACTACTCCATGTACCTGTTCCTGTCCTGCCCTGATTTCCCTGGATAACTACAGTTTTTCAGAGCTGAAGACAACTAGTAGGCAACGGTGGAATGTGCCAACCTGAACACTCACTTATCATAAACAACCACAGAAGATGGGTGTGCTCTGGGAGCAGCGCTGAATTTTAACTGCGTCACCACGGTGCCTTTCGTAAAAAACAAAAAAGACATGAAGATTGATTTTGCTAAAAAGCATTTGCTAGCTGTTTTGATAGCTTAATGCTACTGAGCTTTTAGGTAGATGGTTGCCACAGACACAATGGGAACTTGCTGAATGCTTTATTAGCCCATATGCAAGGGATGGTCAGAGAATTCAAAAAGGTAAATGCCTGCAGCAAGCTGGCTTTTTATGGTACGTTAGAAGTCCACAAGAGCTCATGATTTGCCATTAAAAATAAATATGCTGTTGACAGAATTAATATTTTAAGAGACTTCCCATAAAAAGAGGGTCCAGCGCTTAATGACTGCTTGCCAGAGCACAACATCCATACGAGCATGAAAGAAATCAAAGCAGGCAAAAGTTCATGAAAAAGAGGAGGTTTTGCATGAGCAAATGCAGTGGCCTCAAATAGCCCAGACACTATTAGAAAAGTCTGCTGAGCTGCTCCTTCAAGAACTGCTACAGTTCGAGTATTTTCTGAATTGCTTACACGAAATGCAAGTGTCTTAATGCTTAACGATACCCCTTTGCTCGTCCTCCACCCTTGCTTACTGCGCTGCAGTTGGGAAGGTTGTGGAATTCTGCCCACCCCACACAGACAGGAACCGTTCCCGCTGGATCACCTGGCAGTCTTCGCAGCAGAGTCCGTGCGCGCACACCGCTCCCGGTTTCAGAGTACAGGTAGTTGCGTTGCAGCACCGGTTCGTACATTCCTAGACGGAGGACAAATTTAGAGCAGACAACTTTGGTCACAATGAGCTGTAAATCAAGAGGCTGCCGGTAGCTCTGCCAAGAAAAGCTCGGCATGAAATAATGAATTATGCATGAAATTCTACAATTTGATCCAAACAGTCTTGTCTGTCCTTAGATTCAACAAGCGCAATAATTGTAGTAAACCCAGAGAAGCCACTGAGGAAAGCTGGTTTATTCTAGCTATAGATCTAATCCCAAATATCACAAACAACTCAAACACGCTGCTACCTATCCTGATGCAGTAATACGGTGGTTTATTTCCACAAAAATCAGTGGAATGACTCCATTGCCTCCAGTGAGGATCCAGGACCTGCGTTGCAGTTACTGAGCATCATGACTACAGCTCTCTATTTTGTGATAGTTGCTCACCAGCCTTCCGTATTACATGGAGACTGGTGGCTGCCACAAAGAAAGATGATGACACCATTCCATGTAATCTCTTATCAGGCTATGCCAGTAACAGAGATGAAATGAGTATGAATTGCATTCTCAGTAAGTGATATATCCCCATTTCACACTTACGGATTAGATGGTGGCATGTGTGGGCTGTCGCGAACTTTATTGTCAGTAGAATGAGCTACTAAGAAGTTTCAGAAAATAATGGATCTGTTTTTCCAAGATTATGCTCACAAGCTGCACGTTACATCAGCTGCGCTGGAATCTCAGCTCTCTAACAAAAATAGCAGCAGATAAAATTGCTCTTCAGCTGTGTTAAGTCAGTTTGACTTAACAAGGGATCACTAACAATATAGGGAACACAGGAAAAATAAGTGGGTTAGAATGATGTTCACAGCCTCTTGTTACTTCATTGGCTTTTGTAAAGCTTTCCGACTGGAAGACAGAGCTACCACTGCACTCACAAATAAAGAGCAAAATGATTCTCATGATTTCACTGTTTCCATAAATAATATCTGCCTGAGTATACAAAGTTAACTGTGTTACTCCGAAGCAGTGGAACAACTTCCTGCCCCTATTTTTGATCACGCCGGAAGGCAGCAGGCTACGCAAATATTTCTGTGCGGCTGCTGTATTTAAGAAGTAACGTTCCTCTGCACAGAAGCACATTTTATAAATTCACCTCAATAGCAATCTGAGAAAAGCAGAGTGGAGGAAAGCAATGTCAGTCCAATTAAGGTACTTCTGAAACAGTCAGCTCCGAGAGCCCATCATCCAGCCCTACATCAGCCAGCCACGGAAAGCAATCGGCATTCCACAGACAGGTTGGGATAAAGACACAGCTCTTTGAATGATGTTACTGCAGCCTTTGAAATTTCCAATTCCTCACTCACTTATTACTCATTGTAGGGAACGAGCGTAGTAAATAGTTTTTGTGCCCGGGCTATTAAATTGTCAGGAGTGGTTTCAACATAAACAGGCAAGCAAACAGAAAAGGCTCAGGAGGCTTTCGGAGGCTGGAGGCTGCCACCCAAAACTACTGCGGTGCTGTAGTTTATTGTTATTAGTAATAACAGCGATGGTGGGACTTGGGTTTCTTGGTGTAGGTCTCCTGGGCTCATCAGAGTGCATCTCAGACAGACCAATGCAACAGCAATTCTAGCATCACCTACATGGTGTCGGGTACCGTAGACAGGACGTCTGGTTTTCACCCCCTCTTTTCTATGAACACAAGACAGGCCACACTAGGGCAGCCTATAATCCTTTTGGCCTTGTGTGCCCCTCACAGCAGCCGGCAGAAGATGTGTCATGACAGGAAGGTGGACACACATACCTGACGCCTTCCTAGTGTCCTGGCTTTCCCTTGGCTCCACGGGCATTTCTAGCACCTGTAACGTCCCGTGGAAGGGAACTCACAAGTGCTCGACACAGTCTGGGGAGAAGCTCCTTCTGCTTGTTTGAAACCTGCCATTTTCTAACTTCATATGTGCAGTTCTTGTCGGAGGGCAATCACTCCCTACTCACTCTTTCAATTTCACACATGATTTTATCAGCTTCTGTCGCATTTTCCTTCAATTTTCTTCATTTCAAGCCAGAGGACCTCCAAAACTTTGAACCACCTTAATGCTACTCTTTCAACCTTTTTCATTCTCCGTTATCCTTCCGGAGATCAGAGAGGGGTAGGAAAAAACTGCACATGCAATTTCAGATGCAGCATGCTGCAGATTTATAGAGGCCTACTGGTGCTTTGTTTTGTTTTGCTATTTCTTCCCTAGTAATTTCTAACAGCCTATTTACCTTTTAGACCACTCGAGCACTGAGCTGACATTTTCATGAGACTATTTATTGCAATATGAAGTCTTGTTCTTCTATGATCAGAGTCCATCATCTTCTATGTGATGTTTGGAACGTGCATCACGCCGCACTGAATCCCATCTGTCACCTTTATACGCCTTGTCCAGCTGTCTCAGAAGGTTCCTCTGCAGTTCTTCACAGCCAGCCTTCATCTCTACCATCCTAACTAATGTCATCAGCAAATTCAAGACTATTCCTCTTCCCAGGCTGTTTATGAATATGCTGAATTGTGCAGTCCTCAGGACACATCTCACAGCAGATGTCCTTCCCACTGCATAAAATGGTTGATTTATATCTGGTTATACTTCCTATCTTTTAACCCATTTTTTCTGCATTATTTTCTCGTCTTACAGCTGCTTAGTCTCCTAAAGAGGCTTTGGTGAAAGCCTTTGGTCTAAAGCCTGTCTGAACTCCTAACAGGCTGCAATAACAGCATCGTCCCTTTCCATCCACTTGCTAAGTCCTTCAGAGCACTGTGATAGGTTTGCAAGACAAGACTTCTCGGCACAAAAGCTGTGTTGACTCGTTCCTGGCACATCACAGCTGTTCAGGCACTAGCTCTTAATTACATTTGGAAGTAATTTGTCTGACTTCTGATTTACCAATTTGTAGTTTTCTCATCCCCCTTGCAGCCTGTTAGCCACATTAGCCACATTTGTCACCTTTCAGTTCCCGAGGACCAAGGAGATATTTTTTTCTTTTTTTCTTCTATCTTTCCATGTGTAATCTGCTTTAACCCTCCTTCCATAGACATCATAGCACATCAGAAATTTTTGGTAATATCATGCAAAATGAAGCTGGACCTTAACTGGTAATGTCATCCTTGGTCAGGTCTTACTCTCTTGGCTTGGTGGTGGGCATACTGGCATCCATTATGCTCAAGGAGATGCACATGAGACCGTAGTGTGCATGGAGGTGGCCAGTCACTACTGCGTTAGCTTTGCCCGGGCTGTCTGAAGGGTGAGAGGTGTGCTACAAGTCACGACTCTCCACCCTAATGACTCCATTGCTGTCCTACTGCTAAGGAACATCAGTGAGCACAGATCTCAACAAGGGGCTAATGTTTTTCTTAGAGTAAAGGAGAAATATCCCTACCAACTACTGATGTCTACATATTCAGACTGATATTTAATTCTGACCAGGGATAAAATACAACTAACATACGTTATTGTACAGCTTTCTGTGCCATAAAATACTGCACTGCTATTGACAAAACTCAGCTGGTATAAATGACTGGGCAGTGAATTATTAACTAATCTAATGGGTTTTCTGGTACCACTCAGATTATATCAGTAAACTCCAAATTAAGTTAATTGGGCCCAAGCTGCAGTTTTTCAATACAATTAGAAAGGAAAAACGTAGAAAGAAGAGGCAAGTCAAGTCAGTGCTTGCTGACATTAAGTGGCTTTGACTTGAAAAGGTATCGCTAACATTCAAAAGTGAAAATGAGAAAGATAACCGGGTTAGAAAGACATTTGCAAGCTGCTTGCACTCTATTGACTTTAAACAAGGAGATAAGCCTGCTTCCTCCAACCCTGTTACCCTGAAGAATGAGTGAACTGTCAGGAAATCCTTATGGCTTGTGTAAATCCAATACACTGTATAGACAGGATACAGCAATATCTCGCTATTTTAACTGCTCTGATCTATTTTGTCTGCAGAACCATATTTATCACAGGAAACAAATCCCTCATCTGCTGATGTATTTAATTTGGATAATCTGAGAGAAGTTCAATACAGCCAACGAGCATGGAAAGCCAAAGGGATAAGGATGTTGGCTCGGATATTATTTGACCTCCAGGTTTTGCCTATCTTCTCTTGATCTGAGCAGTCCTCTGACACATTCACTAAACCAAATGGAATGATCTTTGAAGCAGTAGCAATCTTTTTGGGAGGCAGTAAAGGCTGTTTCTGTTAGTAAGGTAATTGGCTAGCGGCAAAGAAAAATCTCACAGTGAAGGAGGGAAAGGTCTTGCACCTAAAAATTGAGGTTTGCTGCAATGAAAAAATACCTCGGCAATATTAATGTTTATGTAACTATTTCTGTTTATAGAAATAGAACTATTTATACTTTATAATATATGAGTGGCTTCTCACATATGGAACCAAATCTTCAATTAATGAATGCTATCTTGAGAAATGTGAGCAATGTTAACAAACCCATTTTGAGGTTAGCTTATTAGCTAGTACTTAAAGGAATTTCTGCTGTGAGGAGCATGACAGTCATGGCTAGTCTGTTGGACAAGCCATGAGAGAGTTTGTTCCCTAATCAAGCTCGAGGTGAGCACATACTTAACTAAAGCCCTGCCTGAACTTTAGCAACTCAAACGCAAGACAAGCAGAAGCTTCCCACATTTCTGAGGACTTTGAGGTTTAAGCTGATAACATAGGAGCAGTGGAAGGAGAGTTTTGTTTTACACCAAGCAGCGTTGAACATGCCAAACCAATTCTGATTCATCTTTACTGTTAAAACCTGCAGACAGGAGGTGAGCAGTAATTCTCAGGCAGTCTTACATCAGGCTCCCCGCAGTCACACTCCTCTCCATCTTCCACGTAGCCATTCCCACACTTCTGTCCACCAAAGGACTCCTTGACTTCAGGCAAGTTAAACAGACACATTCCCACTCCTTTTTCCAGGCTGTTTTCCAGGTCCTTTCTACTGCAGCTACTGAATACCATGGGAAATGGATAGCTAGAAGAAAAATACATGGAGACAAAAAAAAAGAGGTCGTATCATCAGTCGAAAACATCTCTCTCCTGTCACGCTGGTGACCTTTTAGCACATCTATGCTCTAACAAGGAGAGTGTGTTCATTTTTTTTAACCCTTTAACGTAGGATTAAGAAATCGCAATTCACTATGAAATTCTGCCAAAAACATTTAATAATTTCTGACTATGAGTAAGGGAATTTCCATAATTTTCACTTGAATTTGTAGCTGCTGTTAAAGATTGGAAGTGTTCACATTTGGAATTCCCTCTCCCTTTTTTGCATATGCAGTCATTGAGCAAATTTTGATCATGAGCCTAAAGAAATACTGGGCTTGCAAGGAGAATTCCCACATTTACAGGACTGCAAAACATTCTAATCCTTCTTGGAAAATTCAGCCTCAAATGGCAAATTCATTCATCTTGCTCTGCAGTATGGTGCACTTCCTGCTTTTTTCAGGAAAAGAAAAAAATAAAACCCAGGGAAAAACACCGAGTTACTTGATAAGAGCCTGCTTCTGCAATCCATCAAAGTCGAGCTTGGGAACTACATGATTAAAGCAAATACAGTTCTTATTTTAAATCAGGATGACTGTAAAGACACTACTGAAAATACCCATATTTTGAATTCACACTGCTGAGAGCAGGATTTGCCCTTCAATTTCTCTTGGAAAACACATGGGCAATGTTATCAAAATGATCCAGTAAAGTACAAATACACCAGAAAATTCCTGTTTTTCTGTCGGAGGACTTAATTCCATTTTCATTAATGAACGTTTGCAGTGTGACTCACAAATAGGAGACAAAGGGGCACCTGGATCTGGCTGTCAGAGTCATGTCCTAAAGTCTGCTGTGCCCTCTCCGCACTGAGATGTGCACATGGTTACGTTGAATATGGATCGCAACCAAGTGGTAAAACAGCGTCTCCCCTAGGAATCGGTACCTTCGTCACGGCTGCTCCGTGGTCCAGCAGTAACTCCACGTTACGGCAGCACAGGGAGCAACCTGATAATGACTGGGCTTTATTCACTAAGTGCTTTGTATCACTCACATGTTATTAGGGCATAATCTTCCCAGACAAGCAAGATAATAGATGGAAGTTCTGCACTGCTGAACTTCAGACTTCGATTACTCCACTGTTGTTTCTAATATCCCGAAATGAAAAGCTTGTTTTGTGAATGATGATGCCTACAGGTATCAGAAAGGGATCATTCCCATTAAAAAATGGAAGCATTTGACAATTACAAATGCAATAGAGCTTCCTTTGCTGACATAAGGAGGTTAATTAAGATCTTCTAGAAAGGTTATGAGTACCTTACAGAACAGAATTTATTTTGTGACTATTTAAAAATTAGGTCTTTTACAGATTTTTTTTTCTTTTCAATAAAACAGCCAGCTCATTGCAAAAGAATAAAAACATGACTCTGAAGAAGAAAATAATTTTTGTGCATCACCATAGGGCTTGTCTAGTTAAACTAAACAGTTCTGTGATTCACTGATGTATGACTTCAGACAGTTAACAGGCATCTTCACTTAAAAAGCTGTTTTCTGGAAAATATCAGTGTTAAGGCAAAATGACAGAGTCTAAGATAAATAAAGAAATATCAGAATAGCATGAGGTAGGAGTCAGGCTGCTAGCTGCAGCTCTGGGCCCCAAGGGAAAACGGGGAAGGTGCTCAGAGTGATGGGACAGAAAATAAAGGCACTGGGCAAACCTCCTACTAACCATTTCATATTGAGCAATTGGAGACGTTCTTAACAGCACACCACAAACTCCTGTCCTACTCTTAGTTTGACTGGAAAAAAAAAACTCACAAATTTTTGTGTACGTGACTATGGACAAGCAGATGGATGTAGGCTACTATCAAACATCAGAAAAAACTCAAGAAACCCAGATACATCTGACTGATAAATCTTGCACAAAATATATGAGCGCTTGATCAGACATGATCCTCATATCAAAGCGTGAATAAATGAATACTGCATCATCCAGGCAAGATCCTTCACTGCAGTAACATAGATTTACTTTGATATCCACTGAGATGAACACAGGGAGACACACATAGCTTACACAGTCTGAAATCAATTCGGGAACACAAATACTGCATTTTTCCCTGTGCCATATGTCTCAGCCACAAACAGACCATGAGAACAGCTCGCCAGTCAAAACCATCAGTATCTTAGGGGTGTTCCTTTGTATCCATGAATGCTCAGCATCATTTGAGTGAATGTGAGATGTGTCTGTCCGTCACCGGGAGAACAGAATCCTTACTCTGTTCCAGAGGTGAAATAATGTCATTGTTAATGAATAAGGTTTCTGTTTCCCCCCAGAGGAACTTCAAGCTGTTTCCTATTTTGAACTAAGAGATCCATTCATCTTCTGGCTTTTCCTGCTCTCGACGCTGATTTCCTCAGCTGACATCACTGCAGCACATGTTATTTGATTAAACTTTCTGAAAATAATTTTCTTTACCAAGTAAGCCCAAAATAAAGCAATACAAAACCAGAGATGAACCCAACAAGTGGAAACAGAGAACAACTGAAGGATAACCACACCATGCAAGCGAAGATGCCACATCAGTTGACGCTAGTTGGTATTTCACTGGAAACATAATTGATCGTTAATACCATGATATTCTGACACACAACCATTCTTCATTTTGCTTTTGTAAAAAAAAATCCCATGTAACAGCCACAGCATTTGATTGTTGGGATTTTAGGCTACATTTTGGCTGTCTTTGCAATTTTTAAGCTGTTTCATCAGAAGCATGAAATCCCAGGCAGATGGGAAGGGGAGCTATAGCTATCAGATATCCGTAGGCACAATATTTAAGTGAATCTGGAGCTTGTGAAAAATGACGAAGTAACAGTCATGTGAAAGAAACTTCTCCTCTGAAGAAATGCAGCAAAGTTCCTCACACCATCCTGTTCAGAGGCTTCAGACTTCACCTGGAAGGACTACCTTTGGGTGGGAAAAGGTACAGTAAAATCAGTCCTTGACCCATCTCCAGGATTTCAGTAACATGCTAAACAGGGATATTTGTGCTTTTTGTGGCACGCCTGACACTTATTTTATTGGAAAAATGCTCAGCTACCAGCTCATCTAGGCCATTGGAGAACATTCCAGAGGTAAAAACATGCATTAGCAATCAGTATAGTCCATTATTTTCAAGACATTTTCTTTTACAGATCCTTATTTTCCTGCATTTGGGAAGAGAAAAGAAAATTTAATAGCAGGTTAGTCCAACCTGATTCCTTTTCTAAAATACTGAATAGCTCACACATTTTCTACACTGTTTGAGTCTGTAGATTTAATACACAATGGATCATTTTGTCCGACTGTTCTGGCTGTGGGTACAAGCCTACAGAACTCAAATCGTGCCCAGCACTACATCAGTCTCTTCAGTGGGTTACAGCAAGGAAAATAATTTCAGTCTTTCTACTCCTCTTGAATCCACAGCATTCCTCAGTGTCTCCTTGGTGCTTAAAAGATGCACTTAATGTCAAGCAACGAATATCCTAGTTCCCAGCAAAAATAGCCTTAACTGTTCCTGCAAATGGGAGCTTCAGAGTAGTAAGAGGATGCCTGGTAATTGATTCCTTTAGAAACAGAGTCTGGTCTTGTCCCGTTCATTTATATTTCAAGCACTCAGGGCATTCAAATGCCAGTTTCCTCTGTGTAGTTTTGCATTTAGCCTGTATTAGATGGCTTCTTTCATTAGATAAGTGAAGTGGCATCATCACTGTGTCAAGTCCCTTTTAAGAATAGAGAATTCTTTGTATTAGCACTGCGTTGCCCAGCATTGCCTATTTTTTTTTTTTTTGCATGAACTATAAAAGTTCATCTCCACCATCTCCATTTCAGAGGCCTTTCGTCTCCTAATGGGCTGAATAACAAGAGAGTACAAGCACAGAAACAGAAAGAGTCACTGCCCCAGAAAATTATAGTCTTAAGAGATCAGACAGCCAAAGCACTCAGGAGAAACAGAGTGGCTACTGATCGATGCAGGGTAACACTGCAGAGCAGATACAGAGCTAGCACCGACCCCACCGCTGAAGCCGTGTCCCCTGTTTGCCATTGCTGCCTTTCCCATTGCTCCAGCTGGAAAATCCCTGGGCGGGCACTGACTTGGGCTGCGGGAAATCCTGGCTCCACTGCAAACCCCACCACTGCATTGCAGCAATACCTTGGGAAAGCTATCTGCAGTGAACCGCCCTTGGTTCCTCCAAACTTCTAGCTGTCTATCTACATCTTTAGGTACCTAAATAATAGCACCTCGGAGCTACCTCCTCCATGTTCCTCCATCATACAACAACATATTTTGCTATTTCTCAAGACGCACCACTGAAGCCGTAACACCATCAATGCTTCTGGCAATTCTCTATGTATTGCACAATATCTTGAAAACAAACACTTTGATTATTATGATTATTGTTATCCAATCTCAGATCTTTTTCTTATTCAAGAACTTTAGGACTTTTATAAAGTTAATGCCCTGCTCTCTCCAAAATATTGTTTTATATATATATATATACACACACATTCATTGTATGTACATATACATTATGTATCTATTTATAGGGTTCATTTATTCCAGTTCATATCGCAACCTGATTACTCAGTATTATGGCAATGTTTATACAGAGCCTTTTACCAAAAGGCCCTGAAGTGTTTTACAATTATTCACTCAATTAAAATGCACAACAGCCCCAAAGAGCTCTATTAAGTACCACCAGGCCTTCCTCCCTGAGGTAATATGATAATTGGAGATTATATTAATTTTAAAAAGGCATTTCGATTTTCCAGAGCATACTTACTGAAACAACTGTTGACTAGCTAACTTTCAAAGGGGCAGAAAACCGGGACCTGGCTTTGTCCAGAATGCTTGAAAAATCAAGCCTGAGAGGCTGTATCTGGAAATAACTCGGGCATCAGCTTTTTAAGAGCATGAAGGCGCTCAAAGGCAAGAAGGGTGCTCAGCCCCAGCAGTCAGAAATTTCACTAGTCAAGCACCTGAATTTCCACCACCTCCCATGACAACATCTTGTCCTAACTGAACATCGCAGTGTCTCTTTGTGTCTGTCTCGACCCTGGGACCCTTTGAGATTCACAGATATGAATATTTACTCTCCTTAGTCTCAGAAATTCTTGATTTTTGGCTGCACAGTCACTCATTTACAACTGGACAGGAGGAGAGCAACTAAGATCCTTTTTGGAGGCAGCAGGTGTGAGTTTGAACTGCCTTTTGTTCAGATTCTACACGATGACTTACGCACAAATATGTAGGTTTTCTGTTGGAAATCCCAGTCTTACATAGAAACCCCAAACCAGGGGGTTTCTCACTTAGAAATAGAGACAGTTGCTTCTGTTAATTGAGGTATAAGTGATTTTTCCACGGGAAAAGTGGAAGCTCAAGCAACTTAAACATTTCTAGACCCAGCGAGGTGTTGATTTCAAGGAACTATGACAAATTTCCAGCCTCATCTAACTCCTGATCTAATTGACATAATTGTTTCCCACTAAAAAGCATCACCCTTGGTTTTAACATAGACTTTATTACGGATCTTGAAAACAACTTTTTATGGTCTCCTAAGAGATATAATCCTACTAGAATAAAACCGAATTTGCTATTAGATGACATTTTTTGACACTTCAGCTATTCTGTACAATATGTATGTTAATAAATTAGTAAGCATAAAGAACCACACAGAATTAGGTATTAATCAGGAGATAAAATCCACTTTTCTTTGATATTGAAATAGGTGTTCAAATACTACAGACCCCCTTGTGTATAAAGTTCTGTCATTACACATTATTTCATACGCCTCGGTTTTTAGTAGCAATTGTTTAAAATCAGACAAGTGCCATGATATGGAAGGGCTTTTTAATCTATTATTTAAACAACATCTTCATCTGTAAGTACTTTTGAGGGAGAAAGACACAAACACAGTTTTAAAGTAGATCCCACAAGCACAATAAAGTTAAGGGAGAGCCTAAAGGTAGCTGCAGATTCGCTCCCACCCAAAGCTTTTGCAAATGGCCAACACCCAGGGCAACTGGGAGGAGGGGGTAAACTGGAGGAGCCTTTGGGCTCCTGGAAATGTGCAGGCCCTTGCAAGCAGCACATGATAGAGCTTTGTACATGACAGCAGTCCCAGAACTGATATGTCCTGCCTTTTTGGGCAGAGTTGGAAGGATTTAGCTAAAAATGTAGTTTATATATATATATATAAAGTTTGAAATGGGAAGATTCGTTCAAAATGCAGCAGATGTCTAACAGCTCATACTTATTTTTCTAGCCTATTTTTCACTCTTGCTCCTCTTTTATAGCTTTAATCCCTAGAGCATCAATAAAGTAGAGCACAGAACTGGGCCGTGTAGTTATACATGACATCAAAGCTCTTGCTGTCTGAGTTCATGGTCAGTGATTAAAAATGAGCCTAGATCTCTCCTACAGCTTTTGCCATGTTCACTACATGGTAGCTTTTACACTCGCAATAAATAACTGCGAATATGTCACACTAGTGGTTAATTTAATTGATGTGTAGTGGCAATGGCTTGTTGTGCTACAATGAAATTCTCAGGGTTATCGAAAAGAAAGTCTTTCCAAATAAATGTTTAAACTTCACACACAAATGCTTTAGGTTCATTTTAATTTGGCCCTGGGGACAGTGCCGATTCCCAGAACGCATTCAAGGTATCTCAGCTCAGGTGCCTAGACTGGATTGTCATAGTCCCAGCTGAGGTTTGACCTCTCCCATTAAACTGAAGGTGAAAATTTAACTACCTGAAATATTCAAAAAGGCAGATTTACAATGCTGAATGTGGGACTTCAGGGCAGAAAGCAGCGATGACACAAACGCCTGGATGATTCAGAAAAATACATCCTGCAAAGGACCAACACTTAATGCCTTTATACAGCATACACTGTCATGGCTTGACATTTCTGCAGTCACCAAACTGCCAAATAAAACGTTATTAGCAGTTACTTTTACTTTGACAAATGTACAGTCAGAGAAGTTTTTTCTTGTTGAGAGGCCTGCTGTGACTTTCCTTTCTGTGTTCTGGGGGTGAAGCAATACCGAACCAATTTATCAATCCTGACGGCATTCTGACTCTATGCTGGAGTCATCTGCATCGCAAAAGCTCTATGGGAATTGAACTCAGACAACTGTTCTTCCTGTTGCAAACCACACAGCCAAGGAAAGTAGCTATAATCAGCTCGAATTTGCCTCTGGCTCATCTTTTGCTCTGTTTCCTTTTAGACCACTACCTCATTAATAAAAATTTGCTGGATTGCTGAGAGTTCAGCTTTCACAATCTACTACTTAGAACTTGAGGTTAATCCAATGCTGACTACAGTAAAAGTTAAAAAGCAACAAATAGCAGAGGGAGGGATGAAAAGTCCAGGTCAGGTCTGGTCCCAGGCTAAAGAAAAGCAAGGCAGCAGGCGTACCGTACCGTACCGTGCCTGCCAGCAGTTGCCGGCAGTGAAGGAAACTGTAGATAAGAAGCACAACCAGAATGCCCAAATTTGTCGAACAAAACCACAATGTCCTCAGCACATAACAAGCAAATAAAGACAAACAGTCCATCCAAAATACCACGCTGGAGATCAGCTTCCTACTGATTTCTGCTTAGATAACCGGCACTGTTTGCCCTGGCCTGAAATGCTAGGGCAGCGCTACATCATGATGACACTTCACTTAGTTCCCAACATGATTTTAAAATCAGCTTTTGTTTCAGGCAGTTACATTTTGATTTTCTCCCTTGCAAAACTTTGGAGTTGTTTTTTTTTAAATGGGTCAGGAGCAGATTGGGAGATAAAAAAAAAAGCAATCTGACTTTTGGAACTGGGCTTTGAGAACGTGTCTGGGTGAGGGAGAACAACAAAATCATTTTTCAAAAACCAAAGCAGACCAAACAGAAAGGAATATAAACCCCAAGTTGTAATAGAGAAAAATCAATGCAGGATATTAATTTATGGACATTTCCCTCTCTTACCAGTACAAGCTCCTGTCCTGTCTGTGTGTCGCAATACACTGCACCCTAAAGAGCAGAAGCAGCGCACACGGTTATTCTCCCAGCTGATGGGATCAGTGTGACCGGCTTGATTTAAAGACCTGCTGTACTGTGGGTCCTTGGCCTCAGCAGATGGATTTGGGCGAGGATGAGCCTGTACATCAGGTGAGCAGATCAAACGGCAGCAAGTTAAGGGAAGAGGACTCCGAGGAGGAATAAACACCACAAAGAAGGACCCAGGGCAGGGAGATGAGATATGGGAAGCAGCCTTCTGGACAAAGCACATGAAGATGCTGCCCACTGGGAAGAGCAGTAGCAGAAGCACTAGGAGAATGAGGCTTATGGAAATGCCGGTTGGTGAGACGTGGGTGCTAGAGAAAGGTGTCTGAGCCCTGCAAAAAGCTGGAAATAATATATACCTGGGAGACAGGCTTATATTGATTTCACGTAACATGTGTACTACCTGGTCTCTTAATAAATCAGGACTTCAAGACAGGAGTATCTGACTTGCAAGCAGCATGGCTCAATTTATTTTGTTTGTTTTTTTTTTTTTTTTATAAGATCCAAAGGGAAGATAAGTGAGGCATAACAGTGCCAGAAATCAGACTGTATTCCCCCAGCATTTCCACCTTCCCAGTGTGCATACTACAACATAAGCACTGAGAAAAAACCCAGCTTTTCCCATATCACATAAATCGCCTCAGAAAATGGAAGTGGAATTCTTAAAAAAAAATTTATCCTAACTATAAAATAACAATGAATAATTTTTTCTTGCTTCCCTTTTCTTCACAGAGCTTGGACAAAAAAACCCCAACTAATTAGTATCAACATTGCATATAATCATTATTTCAAGCCATGAGAACAGAATGGATCCAGCCACAATCTGAGACTTAGGGATCCTTAAAGGAAGCGAATTAAAGCTTTCACTCACAGGAGTGAAAGGCTCCTGAGAAATCTAAAGAATCCATAGGTATCCTGATGAAATCCTGGCCTTACTGAAGTCCATAGGAACTTTCCTACTGACTTCGAGGGAGCCTGGATTTCACATCTAATGCTAGTCTGCCAAGAGAACATCAATGACAAAGATGAACACAATTTCCATGTCACATTAGAAACCAGAAAGGCTCCCTAGGACACTGAAGTTATTTCACCTCTTTATTTTCAGTGACTTTACACTAAAAGAGGTGGTTGCTTATCGACATCTCACCACCGGGGCTGTGCCATTCGGTTTGAAAAGGCTGAAATGAAGCCTACCCGCATTTCTGCCACAAGTAAATGCGTCTGGAACTTTGTAATAGACTTTGACATTAGAAAAGAAAAAGAATGACTTTGCAGGAAGCAATTGTTGGGGTAAAATGGACATCTTCCCCTCTCTGAATTTTAAACATTTTGCACATCTATCCCAGGCACAAAAGCCTCTGTGATTCCCATGACAACTGTGGCAAATGCAGCTGTAGGCATCGTTTAATTACAGTGATTCAGCCTTCCAAGTCAACATCAATTCCTTAAAGTGCTTCAGGGCATACAACACATGTTCCAAAAGGAGCATTCATGTGACCTTAAGAATATGCCCTTTAAGGTATGTTTCCATTTATACTCTGGGAATTTGGAATTCATTAACACCAATTAAAACTGGACATTGTGTGCTTAATTCTCTATGCACTGCACTACAGATTTATCCCTGCAGGTTGAAAAGGTTTTTTTTTGATGAAACAGAAAACTAAGATAAAGGGAAATGTCCTTATATGATTTATTCTCATGGGTCATGGCAACAGCAGTACTGCAGGAGAAAAATGTCCCTTACAGAGCTATATTTTCTATGGATATTACACCGACAAGACAAAATGCAGCTGAGCTCTCACATACCAGCATCCAAGCCAGTAAAACTGTACCCATTCTGGATACCTCACATAGGAGAAAACATGACTTGTCCTTAAGTATCTGCTATAAATAATCGCACTAGAAGTAAAATGTGTTTTCATTTGAGAAGTAACCTCTCTCCTTGTCAGCTTCACTTACAGAAAATGCATGCTGTAAATCTGTATGAGTTCTGCTCTAGAATACACCAAAAAAGCCAAATATTTTCACTTCTACCAGCACATCTACTGAAATGCGAAAGAGCAGGCTAAATAAAAAAACCACTATCTTTTTTTTTTTAAAGACCTGCCCCATAGCTCTGCATGCTAACTGTTCCCAGTGACCCGCTCCTGTAAAGGACTGGGAAACGCGCAACGTATTTCAACCAACACTACTAATTCTTCAAGGCATATCTTATTTACCACAACAATTAAATATTATCTGTAATGTATGGAAATTATTAACAGAAGGGAATGCCAAATGCACTGCAGACATGGAGCTACTTGGAGTTAAGTGAAAGACTGACATAAATCTTTTCCGTAATCTCGTGGCTGTTTCCTACTAAAGGAAGGACCAGAATGCAATGTGCTAAATTACTAGGGCATAGGGATATGTTGCTTAAGTTTTCTAAAAAAGCAGTTGCACTGCTGGCACAAGAGAGCTAGCTCTGTCACAAGCAATTTATTACATCAGTATATCAACTTTATTAAAAAAAGGAAAAGACAGCGAAGAAGTCTGCCTTTGTGCAGAGCTCAGCTCAGACTGGTTGGAAACATAAACAGCTTCAGAGTTTAATTAGAAACTGTTTATGTCTTAAAGATAATTTCATTTTCTTCAAATTGTAACAGAGGTAATTCCAGATAGTTCTGCTGACTCCACAGTTTAATGTCTCTAAGCTGCCAGACTGAAAAATGCAAAATGAGGTCTGCACAACTGAAAACAAGCTGAGAGGGGTCAGGAAATACTGTGCTAACTAATAATGGTTTGATTATCTAATATTTAACAGCTCTGCAGCTACAAGATGCTGACATGTCTAGAAAGAGGAAAAAAGAACCAGTCAGTAAATTAAAATGTCCTTTCCCACACTGTATTTCTGATTTCTCCCATTTCTAGCACCACCTCTTGCTTTTTTTTTTTTTNCCTTTTTTTTTTTTTTTTTTTTTTTTAGCTTTTTAAAGATTTTTTTTTTCTTCCTCTTGTGAAGTGTTGGAAGAGGTGGTTTTTCACTTCAAGTTGATTTGGTACCAAAGTCAAGGTGCTGTTTTCATGGCATACCTGACTGTCTCCTGAAGCTAGTGTGCTGGAAATCTCTGGAGGGTGTAGGTTTTCATAGCCTGGTTCCGTAGACTCCAGTTCAGAGTCTGAATAACCGAAATCAAGGTGACCCTATATCCTGCTTTCTTTAGAGCATTTTTCAAAACGAAGAAATGTGATCGAAAGTAATACTTTATAAATGACACATATGATTAGCATTTTCCTAACTTGTCCTTAACAGTTTTTAACTATGTTTTATTTAGTTAGCCACGTTTAAAATATAGTTAAATGGGGTTTTTTTTGGCAGTTTAAAAATCAAAAATCAAACAAAATCAGATGACAAAATAACAAGGCTACCCACAAAACCCTCTGAGAGTCAACCCTACTGAGCAAAACGGTTCTCCAGGAGGCATCAGCCACCCATCTATCATGCAAATATGTATTTATGCATTATACAATCAGCATTACTGATACTAGCCTTCTTTTGATGTGCAGTCCTAAATCTCATTAATGGTAATGGGTGATACACGAGGGAAGAACAGACCTTCAGCACTATCAAAGGACATCGGTTGTGTAACGATAACGATAGGGTGTCGTTCCCCAGACACTGCCCTCGGTGGTGAAGGCAGATGAAGAAGCTGCTGAGCATCTCCTCGCTGTGCCCCAATCCTGCTGTCCACAGTTACCCCAGTTGTATCAGGATAACTGTGCGCCTGAACTGCCAGAGAGATTGCTAAATAATGCCTGTTAGTCTACAGTCTTCTGCCCCAGCAAGCCTTGCTTTTACCTTGCATGATTCCCGCTATCCGGATCATCATGCAGCCCCACAAAACATTATTCCACTTCACCAGAGGTGGAAGTAAATGGCGGCACAGGAACAAATCAGGTTGGGGTTTAGATCCACAGGCCAAGTTCTCTGCCCAAACCTATATTTCAAAGTGTGGGTGTAATGCGACCATCAAATATCAGATGGCTTTTGGACAGAGACCCTATTCACAGATTCTATAATTCACATGCCCACAACCTACTGTTTAATTTTACTTTAACAGGGAGAATGTGCTGACCTTGACAGTCCTTCTCATCTTTAAATTTTCCCCATTTCTCCTCAGTAGTGCTTAAACTGAGTCAATTAGTTTAATTTGGGACTGTCACTCGGCTGGTTTGTTACAAATCATATTTTGCTCTCACTCTCATTCATAAATACGCAGCTTTCCATTGGCTCTCTGTTTAAATTCTAACATAAAGGTTTCAATCTTACTTAAAAACATACTGGTAACAGTGGGTGTTCTTTAGATTGGTTAAAAAAAAAAAAGTCTTCTCCAGATTTCAGCAGTAAATGAACCAGTATTTTTCTACACACTTTGTATGATTTCTACTATGTGCTCTTTCTGTGTTCCTAAGTGTTCTCCTCCCCCAAACCCTGCCTCCAAAAAACTCAATAATTAAAGTGAAATTGTGTACTGAAAGGCAATTACTCAAAATTAGCTGTTATTTTCTACCAAGAGGCACAGTTCCATAAAAATCCTCTAAAATGATGATCAATAGCTGAGAGGTTAACGAATTGATCTCAGTTCCATTTCTCCTTTTTTCTCCATTTATGATCACTACACAAACCCCAGTTCCCCAGCTGGAGCAGAGCCCCAAGCTGTGCAGCAGCACCAGAAAACACAGACATTTCCACCAGCACGAAGTCACAGCGTCACAGTCCACCCTCCGCTTCCCTCTAACATACGCAGTTACATTTATCTGAGTCACCTGAATTTAAAACCTGACCGAATCAGAAAGGTATACTGACTTTACGATCTAGCTGTGAAAATGACCATGGTAAATGGGGATCCGAGGTAAGAACTACAATAAAAAAAAAATAAATAAAAATAGTCAGGGATAGAGGGATTCAATTTATTCTTTGACTTTTCTAAAGGAGCACCACTCTAAAAGGAACACGACAAAGCGGAGTTGTTGTGTGGAGAAATTATCATACAGAAGCTGCTTCCCTGTTTATGTTACTGGCCCAGACTTTCCGGCATGGCACCAAGCAGCTTTCCGTCCCTAATGCTCCGTGCCACCACTGGGATGCAAACCAGCATACGCCCTGGAACGAGGCAACTCTTGGAACAGAGAAAAAAAATAAGTCTGCTAGGGACCTAGATTAAACCAGAAGTTTCTGAAGAGATATTCTTTCATTCAAAAGTCCGTTGAGCAAAGAGCAATGGCCAAGACCTCGCTCACACACCAGGTTTTGCACTTTCTAAATATATGCCACTTGTTTCACGTCTTGAAACAATAGCCTATACAGTATTTTTCTTCTCTGAAGGATTTGTTATTTTCAGTTATTTTGCATTTATTTTTTCATTTCTTCATCATGGTCTCTGAAGAGCAGCAATTTACAGCCAAGGTAGAAATAAGAGTCGAAATAGACTTACACGACCTACTGCCAGGCTGCACGTGGTGTGCAGCAGGATTTGGAAGACTGGACACAGAGTGTCTGCACATACAGACTGGGCAACAAGATGCTGGAGAGCAGCCGTGCTGAGAGGGACCAGGGGGTCCTGGTCGACAGCAAGTTGACCATGAGCCAGCAGCGTGCCCAGGCTGCCAGGAAGGGCAACCGTGTCCTGGGGGGCACCAAGCCCGGCATTGCCAGCCGGGCCAGGGACGGGATGGTCCCACTCTGCCCTGCGCTGGGGCGGCCTCACCTCCAGTGCTGGGGGCAGGTTGGGGCGCCACAGCACAAAAAGGACATAAAACTGTTGGGGAGTGTCCAGAGGAGGGAACAAAGGTGGGGAAGGGGTCTGGAGGGGAAGGCGTGTGAGGAGAGGCTGAAGGCCCTGGGCTTGTTCAGCCTGGAGAAGAGGAGGCTGAGGGCAGAGCNGTCACTGCCCCGAGCTGGGCTGAGTTCAAGCAGCGTCTGGCCAACGCTCTCAGTCATCTGCTCTGGTTGGGCTTGTCCCGTGTGGAGCCAGGAGTTGGGCTGATGGGTCTTATGGGCCCTTTCTGACTCGGGATATTCTATGATTTTATGATTCCATGAGTGATGGTGTTGATCCTAGAGTTCATGGGCATTTGACGGCATGCCCTTGCAGAGAGTCATGGTTCCTCAGCACAAACCCATCCCGCCTTCATACTATTGTACTTGTTCACAGGGACAAACTCCAAGCTGATTTGCATTTTCCATTTGTAGTTTCAGTGTAACGGGGTAAATGGGGTCTGCTGAACGGGCATGTAAAAGCGCCCACAATTTATAGCCGTAAAGACAGCTTTCAGCCTATGATTAAAGCACGCACCCTTCCACGTCAATATGAGGTATTTCATCTCACAGTACATGGACAGAAAAAGAAATGGGGTATGGGCAGTAGGGCAGAGCTGGAGAATATCTCTATCATTCCCACAGCAAGGTGCAAATGGGACTGCAGGAGAGACTACAAAGCAGCCCTTTTCCTGTCATCCTCTTTTCTATCAGCATGGTGAAGACCTGCTTCTGCCCACAGAAGTGCAAAGAGAGACGAAACAAATGGCTCTGTCCTAGGAGCCTGCCTGGCATTTCAATTAGCTGTGGCTGGGATGATTCAGCAACAAGAACTGATCCTGGCAAGAGGAATACACTTCTGTGAGATGACAAGGAAAGAAATTTTCATTATAGCAAGTCATGGGACTCAGCAAAGGGATGGAGGCTATGGAAGGGTCAGCATCTGGGGAGCTTGGTAAAACTAGCTGTCCTTAATGACTCCTGGTCTCTCATTAACACCTAAACTGGGTGATAATGGGGGAAGTGGAAAGGCATCAAGGAGTACTTTCTGTTCGAGGGAAGGAAGAACATCTTTACAGTATGCTCACCTTCCCTGATGACAAGTTAGTTGTTTAACTCACCTACGTATAAACTAGAAGGGCACACTATTGGCAAGGACACAGACACATGGGTAAGGGGAAGTATAAACCCTTGGGTTTACAGGAGGGAAGAAGACTAATTAAAAATGTTTAAGGCTGGCAAGAGATTTCAAGCATATATTAACTCTTAAGCTTTCAGCTATTTTGGGGGATCTTACCGGGTTTCACCCCCCATGGAGATAGCTGTGCTTGATTTTCATGAAGGAGCACATAGAAAGTGCATTCCCAAAATTATTTAAGGAGCAAGCACTGCTAATTGGCATAATTTTGCTCCACAGTGTGTGCTTTTAGTTGCAGTGGTATAAATCTAATGTCCTGGGTTTCACCAGAACTCTTCTTTATTTATCTATCTGTCAGGAAGATTTTTTTCACTCCTAAGAGTGAAAACTTTAGGGAGATACTTGGAAAACAAGTGGAATACTGAAATGGCCTCGCTGAGTCAGCCTAGTCCCTTAGTTTCCAGATACTGCAATCTCAGTAAAAAGATTTGCAACTCTCTTTAAGACTCCTTATATCCTTATTTTTCACTTGGAACAGTCTATAGTCAAACCAACAAAAGGCCCTGAAGGAATAACATCAAAACATATGCTTAAAAAAGGGAACAATGTGTTAGTATTAAATATTTCCTTGTTGATACTGTTTTTATACCAAAAATATCACTTCTATTGTGGAATTTACGTAATTTCCATAGCAGATATTTGAATCTCTAGAAGGCCCAGAGTGCCACAAATTTGGGGTTTTATATGCCTATTTCCATGTTATACAAAATATATTTTGCTAAAATATCAGGTCTTTAAGGCATTTGTAGCTCACACACAAGCGGTACACATCTTGCTGGTATCTTTCAAGAATAAAAGCTATAGAAAGCTCATTAAAGGATAGATCCAACAGAGTTTAAATTCCACAGTAATCCCTGGAGATTTTTTCCACCAAGAATTTCCAAGACCTCTTCAGACTGAAACATGAGATCTGAAAGAAGATGGCACTAATTAATGAAATCACTTTTAAGTAAAAAAAACAAAAACCCTTCAAACCTTTCCTTTTGCTACACAACCACACAAATGACTCCAAAGTGAAGTTTCCAGAGGCTTTTCTGTTATAAGCCAGATATTTCTTATTCTTTTTAGATATTAGATGAGAACATCTCAGGGGCTTGTGCTTTTTACGCTACCTTCAGCCCAAAGGCATATTTTTTTCCTTACACTTATTAAATCTACCTTAAACCGACAGAAATTAGAAGAGCACAGGGTGAGTGCCAATAAATACACCAAGAGAGCAGGCTGTCTCTCTTAATACATGTGTCTTCCCTGGGATACTCTTTGTTTTGATGCTTTTGCTATTCTAAGAATGCATTTCAGGTAAGGAATATTAATTTGGCCTTCCCTTAACAGACACATACTTCCAGAGTCAAAAACTCTGAAGTGTTCCTTGAATAATGGTGCTCAGGGGAACACGACTGTTGGTGAGGTGCTGGGTAAGTATTCAAATTGGGAAAACGCAGTTTGGCTTAAGGCGTGAAGTAGTCTCCCGGAATACTTATTACAGATTGACAGCACAGTATGAAGGTAAAGCCTAAAGCTATAAACCTGACGTTAAAATTTCCATTTATAAATCAATAATCACTGCAAACAAAACAGCCTACTCAGTTTTGTGAACGCCACAACTCTTCCTCAGGCACAAGTTGTATATAAATTTTGGTAAAAATCCAAAGAGAGCATTACAAAGCCGGAGTGTACCTGATGGCTCCCTCCCCAGACTGTCAAACCTGTGGGGTGCTGGAGCGGGGCACGGCGTTGCTGAAGGTAGCACAGCCTTTAACCTGTAAGGTGCTACGGAAACCCCAGCAGAAAGTGAGCTGAGCTGCTTGGACTCCTGTCTGAGGAAGAAAGTCTGGACTGGCACATGCAGCACAGAGTACAGCTTCAGATATACCCGCAGGACTCTGCTGCAGAAGGCAGAACCAGGGAAGAGCTATCTACTCTCACGTCAGAGATACCTTCACAGGATGAGTTCAGAAAGTGTCTAGAAACTTCTGCCTTGAGAGCATCTCCTGCATTTATTTCCAAAAGTGGAGTAGCGGAGTAACTGGCTGCCCAACCAGTAATTCGGCTGCGATGACTAAAGCCTGCATGCATCCTTCAGGAGCTCAGAGCTCAGACCTGCCTGCCCACTGCTCACCAGCTGTGGCATCTCCTCACCTCTGAGCCCTGTTTCCAATTTCAGTTTGTTTTCACAGTGCATACAAGGCCTGATGTGCTGCAGAATGCAGTTCCATGTGGATATTTACTACCTATTGTTTTGGAAGAGCCAAGCTATTTTTCTTCTCCAATCTGTAGAAATCACTCTCATTCTCCTCCACACACACAACTCTTTTGTTTGTCTCTTAACTTGCTGTGCTTGGCCAATGGCCAGAATCTCTTTTTCTGCCTTGAAGGAGGGTGACAGCATGCCTTTGAAGGAATGCCAAGGTTGCTGTTAGGCTGACCAGCAGGGAGCAATCCTGCCCAACGCTCCCTGGCCTCTCCCAGATTGCTCTCCTCCTTTCCCAGAAACATGCAGTCTCAGAGAAGGCAGAGGCTTCTGGATCACAACTCCCAGAAGAGATTTTTAAGCAACAGATGAAGTTTAAGCACACACGGAGTATGCTGGAGCTGGAAGAGACATCAGAAGATCATCTAGACCATCCTCTTGCCGCAAGGCAAATCCAGCTGTACCTACAAGACACTGCTGACAGATATTTGTTCAACTGGTTCTTACCAGCTTCTAGTCCCAGACAGTAACATTTCTGCAGGGAGTCCAGTCCAGGACATCGCTTACTGTCAGAAAGCTTTGGTCAATCTACTTTCTCTTACTTCAATTTAATCCTATCAGATATTGTGTGAATATGGGCACGGAGAACTCATTCATTACATCGTTCCGTTTCTAACCGTAGTTTAAAATACAGAGAAGCAACTTGTAACTAGTTACCCTGGTCATGGTGCCTGTACTTTTTGTGTCTCCAAAACCACAACGCTTCTCCACTGACACAGTGGATTTACCATCAGCACAGTAACTGGTCAGCACCGACTCAGAGAGATGACCATGAGTTCACTGGCTTTATTTCCCACAGTGCCTTATATCTTTTCTTGGAAGGTCTCACTCTGGCCACTGAACAGCCCTAACCCCACTGACTTTACAGATTTAATTCGCTCACATGCTAATACTGCTACTGCTTATAACAAGGGGTGAAATGCAAAGTTTGTGCAAAACTAAAAACCTTCTCTGCACAAGAAAAAGGCTTTACAGAGAGTCTAATAATATATTTCCTGCATTACTTTATTTCCTACACATTCATCTTAGTCTTGGCCTTGGGACGCTGCTCATTTCCTATTATGACTATAATAGTTGGTAAGACGACAGAAGGTGAAATTCTGATTCAACACTTGCAATGCAGTTTGGTGTGTTTTGCTTTCTTTTTTTTTTTTTCTCCTAAATTAACCAGTTGCTATGGCATTTTTGTATCTCCCACTGGTAACAGGGAAATAGAAAGGTACAAGGGTACATGTCGTGCTCTGATAACAAGTTTAATTGTTTCAGCTCGAGGGGGATAACTGCGAGAAGGTTTGACAGGTGTTGGAAAGGTTTTTCTTTTTCCCCTGTAAGTGTTGCTGAGACACAAAATGAAACTAAAAACTTCCCGTGATAGCCGTAAGTTGCCAGTGCTTACCCCGCACTTACCCGGTAGAGGGGTTCATGATGCAGCCCCCTTTATCGGTGGATGCTTTGCAGTTACAGCCCCTCTCCATTGTATCATGATTCATGCCAAAATTGTGTCCCAGTTCATGAGCCAGGGTGACTGCTGCACCTAGAGGGTTTTCTGAGTGATCCTTAAAGGAAGAAAAAAAAAGAACTAGTGAGGTCAATGTATAAAACCAATTTAAAAACCATATTGTCCCTCTAAGGTCAATAAATCCCTCAAACTCCCAAGACATGGCAGTGGCAGAAAACAGTCACCCAGATATGGAGATTTGGGAAAGATAAGCACTTATGGCCAAGGATGAGTGTGATGAGGGAAAAGTGAGCAGATCCCTCACGTCAGGAGGTAAATTAGGAATGCAGCAAGACACTTCCCTTGGTCTATTTCATATTCTGTAGACTGTTTCTTTAATATCGGAAAGTCCAAGATTTCACAAGCCTCGTAAGTAAAACCATGTATCTTTGAAAACCTCATTTTTAAAAGGAAAGTCGAAACCTTCGATGGCCTCTTGTTAACACCTATGAACTTTCTAAATGTTGCAGGTGTCAAAATTGAAATATTAACATTAATCCTCGTTGAAATGCTGATTTAGGAGACAACTATTTCTGAGATATTCACTGCCTGATCTGACTACAGGCTGCTGATCAGACTGATGTTGTGGCCTAACCACAAGTAAGAGACCTTTCCACATTGATCACTTTCCTCGAGGGGAAAAAAAAAAATCCACTGTACTCCTATGAAAGCTTTCAGTAAAGGCATAAACATGTGATATAAATGCATGACCCACTATTTATCAGTCAGCAAATGGAATTGCTATGTACATCTGCCTGCTCTAAAAAGCATATATGAATATATTCATTTTAATCAACTCTTTTAGTATCATCTAAGCCAACTTTCAGAGTAAAAAGAAGTAAAACTGTCTAAAATATTAGCTATATATTAATGAAGCCCTTAATACATGACTTGGGGTAGATTTAAGAGTTTCCTCTTTCATCCGTGCTAATACTTTTAGTAAATCATTTCTCAAAGAGAAAACAAAATCATAAAGAGGATACAGTCATTCTGAAAAGAAGGAACTATGCCTTCTGCTTTTGGAATAAACACAGAAAAAATTTATTTTTTAACAAAGGATCTCTATTTACTTTTTCCTGAATTTTAAAATTTTAATGTAAAAATCTTCTGACTAACATAACAGCCAATTTGTGTGCAGTTACATTCTAAGATGCCTGTTTGCTGAAAGAAGCTGTTCAACCTGTCCTAGTAAAAGAAACAACAATGAAACCTATGCAGCAAAATAATCTGTAATAAGCAAGAAAATATATTCTCCTACACAGTGCCTACATATGGAGATGTCTCCTCTAGATACTAGTCTCATACAGATTGATTTATCTTTGTATTCACAATAATTTATGAAATATTTAGAGAATTCAAGGTAATTTAACCTGATGTCATAAAAAGACTACAACCTCTCACTCAACTGGAAAACAATCCCGGACTGAAGATTAAGAAAACAATGATATAATTCCATATAATTTACCAGCAGCACAGTGGAGTGATGCCTTGAAATTAGGGCTGTGCGGTCAAGACAGAAACTCCTCTAAGCTTTGAGCTACCCAGACAGACAAAAAGCTGAGCTCAGTTTTTCTTCATTTTGCCAGTCTCTCTGACTGATAGGAGATTATATTTATCTGAACACCTCTAAAGCTGGCAATTAAAAACAAAAACAAGAATTCACCCAGTCCACTCCAAAACTAGAGCAATAAATGATCTGAAATGTGATTTGGGCCGTGAATAGGCAAACAATTATTGCAGCCCATGCGGTTCTCATTACTTGCTCAGATCCACTTGGAATGCAATTTTATCAGTTTCTAGGCAGGGTTTTCAAAACAAGGAATGTGATGTCTCAGCAAAAGGGGTTATTCGAAGACAGCATAAATGAAGATTATCAAAACAAACAGTGACATGTCCCATTTGATACTGAGACCGTTTAAGTATCACAAGGACTAAAGAAATGAATAGCAATGTGACTTTGATTTATTCCACCAGGACCTTTTAAAGTTAACTTGAGCAGTAAAAATCATTACCAAACAGTTTCACAACCACTGAATAAGCAACCATCTACTGTTAAGACATGATAAGCTGTTGCACAAAACATGCAGCTGCTTTCAGCTGAACTCTGCTTCATTCCACTGAGATTCACATCAAATGGTAATAAAAAAATACGGTCACTGACAGCTAGAACAGGTTAATGCCCCAGTCCTGGTACTTTCCATGCAGGTTCACTCAGTTGTAGGAATAGGTTTCCTAAACCACACCTTTGTTTCATTTAAGCAGTTCACCAAAATGTAAGTCCCTCAGTTCCACTCTCATCGTTTAGCCTAACTTCTCACTAAAGTCGATAGAAATTTGACATGAGTGAGAATACTACACTACATTGCAACAACTCAGCGATATTTTGCTTCTAAATCCGTTAATTCAGTGGGCAGTCTTTTGAAACAGAAGAACGAAGGTTGAATCATGTGTCAAAGACTTGCTTTAATGTCAACTTTTGTTTGGTCTTTCTGCAACACAACAGAACCGCCACGGTAAAATAAAATTTTAATGTTCTTGATACACCAAAAGCTCCTCTCTGAGGCTGCTCTCCCTACTTTGAGTTTTTCTTAAAACTAGTGGGAGACAGGGCATCACCTGCCACTGGCAGAATTCAGTCCTATATGAAAGTAGAGAGGGCAGGCTCTCAGGGAGGCATGACAGAGGAATTCAAATCATACAATAGAGCTGACTGCCAACAGTCAGGAGAACCAGATCATGCAAGGATGACTCCAGTTTTTGTATTCAAATGTTATTTCTCATGCAACCTCTCCACTGTCTCTTCTTTCAGAACAGTTTTGAGATTGTGGGAGCTTTATGGTATTGACCGTTCGGGCTGGGATGGGTAAGAGGTTGGCTGAATGGCCAAACCTCCAGTTGGCCAGTGTTGAGATGGTTGAGCACTATAACCTCCCAGGGTAACAGTTATTAATTCTTTCATTTGTGTATCTTCCGAATTTAGAGCTTGCTTCTGTAGGTACTGGTATACATAAAAACTTTTCTTGTATACACCTGAATTAGCCTCTGCTAACTGTGGGGGAAGGTTGGGCAGCTGTCCGTTTGGGTTTTGAGGGTGAGTGTTTGCTTGTTTGGGATGTGTTTCCTTTTTGAGGATTTGCTTAAAGAACTGGAAAACATCTCTGGTTTTGCTGTGCAAGCCTGCAGTTCATCTGCACCTCAAAAGCTTCAATCCACCGAGGTGGGAGCCTGTGGGAAACATCGCACTCCCCTGCACGACTGAAGCTGCAGCTTGGCCCACGACTCATACACAGACGCTTGGATTCTCCTGGACATATAAATCAGTCTCTCCTCTGTCAGAGCCGTGAGACCACTTTAAAGAAATGCTGATTCTTGTTTTCTTGTTACTGGAATGAAGTATTTTTTTACAGTTATTTCTGTTTAAAATGACAGTTTCCAGAGTGAAGAGGACTGACTTTGCAGTAAATTACACTGGAGCATTTTTTAAACCTTATGCCAAAAATTAAAAGGACAAAAAAGTCATCGTTAAGGTCATCTCTGACTGTAGATAGAGCCAAAGCAGTGACTGCTGGCCTGAGGGTGAAATCGGCAACATGGGGCTGTCTGCCCCGTCCGTGACACTGCCAAGATTTGGAAGTGCACTGGGAGAATTCTACATCTTTTTCTTCCTGTTTTCCTCCTTTTCCTTTTGTATCTCTCCCCCAGGTACCCAGTGAATAGCTGTAACAAACATCAATTAGAGACTCAGCTTCTAAAGCTACCAAGAGACTGAAGCCTTCGTCTTTTCTACAATTTTGACATGACTTTCTCCAAATTATGAGATTTGCTTGGTTTTTCCCACTCTTTCCTATACCTCAGCTTCCCTGCTCACCTTGTAAATCCATCCTCCCAGTCTGAACCATCTGTACATCATCTTCCACGAATGCACACATGGCCCCAGCTTGGCTTCTTGCCTACTTGTCCGAGAGACCACAAAGGAGCCCTGCATTGTGGTCCAACCTCAGCTTGGATGCTAGTTAAGATGGAAAGAAATACAGGAGCTTCAAGGGCCTGTATTTCTGGGATTGCCCTGCTATGTGGATTGTCTTGAGACAAAAGCCTTAGTCTCCTGGGCTCCAGGTTAGTCCCACAAAGCTCTGAAGAACTGGGAGTTTTGAGACAAAAAAGAAGGTACCATAACGAGGCAGGATGAGAGTGAGCAGTGGCCTCTACATGCTGCAATACATCATCAAATTTGTAGTGTGCTGCAAAAGGTTGTCCCCCTTCACAAGCCACAGCTCCCAATGTTTCATTCCTGGAGATCCATTACATAGCAGCATCTAACATAAGCCAATAGGTTGATGTTCATGAAGGGACAGTGTTTAAGAAGACCTCGTTAGCTGGTTGGTCTTGCCGGGCTGCATAAAACAGATACAGAGGTAATTTTTCCCAATTTTCTTACAGAGCACTAGATGAACTTTATGTCTAGCCATTGTGGGAAGAACAGTTCAGGAGCTGGATGTACCTCATGAGGCAGATGTCTGCAACAGGCCGAAGCATGCAACGTTTGTTGTTTTTTTGTGCAAACTCTGAATGTTGTGCATTCCTGGGCTCCCATCTCATTTATGTAGGGATCTGCAGCTGAGGTGTGCAGCAGAGCTGGAGAGAACCACCACATCACCTGAGGTGCTGGAAGTCTCAACAAAATTGTAGAAAACACAAAAGTTTTCAGCACATACAGGCTGAACTCAGAGAATATCAAAGAGGTTTTTAGGACTAACTGGCTTCCTGCTCTGGAGTTGAGCCCTGAGGTCACCAGCTGAGCCTGTTAGTGGCCTCCAAGCTCCGGGAGTCCGCATCTAATTTTATTTAAAATCTTTTATTGCAAAGCCTAGTTAATGCAAAACTTCTTTCCCCTGCTTAGCACAAAATACCATTCAAAGGTAAAAAAAAAAAATTCTGAGAGAAAATACTCCAGAACTACTTCCAGAAATTGGCTAAGGTGTTTACTTCTGTGTTCATCATGCCTAGCATGTAACGACAGCATTACCAGTAATACTCTTTGAGAGAGGCTCAGGTAGAATAAATGCCATTGTTTGTTCTTGTTGTCTGGCAATGTAATAAAACCACTGTGCTGCAAAGATGGAAAATAAGGCCTTACATGAAAACTCTGTAAATACGGAATAAAATCAATATAATAAAAGATTCAGGATAGACTGTTGTTGCCTGTAACACTGGTATACCCAAGTGCATAACAAATACATCTTCTGGTTCTTATCCTTCTCAGCACCTTAACACCTGATTTAATGGTAATTAGGAGTAGAGGATTCTTGCAAATGCTATATTTTAATGCAATATTTTGATTTTTTTCCCACTATGCAAACAATGTGATGTAGATAAAGGTAATACTGAGCCTGAAAATGGGACGAAAGGGGCTGATGTTCTGGTTCAGAATACAGTACTACAAAACTCGAGATCGATTCGCACCAGTTGGGCCAGTATCAAGTCCTGTGCTTTTACCACTTACCATGACGACCCCTCCAGACTGCTCTGCAGTGCACATGCTCATTATGGGCGCCATGCCAATGGTAGTCCCTTGGAAGTACACCCCGCTGCAGGAGGGAGGGAAAGGAGAAGAATCACAGTATCACCATTCGATGCCAAGATACCACCCTATTATTTTCATTTCTTGTATTTCTGCCAGTCTCAAACAAAGATCCCATTTCAAATGTGTCAGCTCCAGATATTTGAAGGTTTAAAACAATGAAAAGCACAGATTAGTCATGTCGACTTGCCGAACTGACAATACCAGCATCCCTGCTATGAAAAAGGCCCATTTGATCACCATCTTTTGGGTTTACTGCTGCAACAGGACCCTTCTTTCCTTTCTTTTTTCCCTGACTTAAGTTGCGAATAGAAATACAAAAATAAAAATAATGTGTCTAGCTCAAAGAAGGGTTATTTTAATGCAGAGGGAAGTTTATATGCTACTTGCTATAATATACAGTCTAGAATATAATCATTCCAAACAAAGTGTTATTATACAGAGAGTAATCAAATGTCTCATGAGGAAGAGTTTGGAAGGGCTCACACTATTCTTACACAGAAAATGCAAGAATATGTACATAACGGGCAAAGAGCTCCTTTCAGTTACTAAGACATCAAGTATGTTTATCTGTACAGTATAAAGAATGGTTCACTGATCAAAATGATACCTGGTTCAAGAAAGAGATGTTTCTCTTAACTTTGTTTTCAGAGTGTTTTTACTTTGAGCATGTTTACTCAATTACTTTAATCCAGGAAACAGCAGCAGGGTAAAAGGTGTGTATGGTTTAATTTTTAAGTCACAAATGCAAATGAATTGTCCAATTTAGACTGCATTTTACTGAGGTCTTTCAGCTAAGAAACAGGCTTCACATAGTGCCCCATTGGCTCTGCTTTTGGGCGAGGGCAGGACTGCCCTCTAACAAACTAAACATCATAAACTGCTTGTAAATTCATAGAATCATAGAATGGATTGGGTTGGAAGCGACCTTAAAGATCATTTGGTTCCAACCCCCTGCCATGGGCAGGGACACCCCCCACCAGCCCAGGCTGCCCAAAGCCCCATCCAACCTGGCCTTGGGCACTGCCAGGGAGCCAGGGGCAGCCACAGCTTCTCTGGGCAACCTAAGTTGCCCTAAGTATTATCAAACAACTTAAACTGCTTGTAAATTCATGCCCTAAGTAGTTACCAGCTTATTACTCATCTACACTTCTGCATGAGTTGTGTTCAGGAAAGACCTACAAGTAACAGGGCTACTGCAGAGCTGTGGAAGGAAATTCATCTGAAGCAGCTGCTGAAAGGCTCTGCAGAACACTTTTACATTTGATGCTTGCAGAAAGGAAAGGCAAACCCTCCGGAGCACGGATGTTCCTCCCAACAGCTTAGCAACTGGGGAAGAATTCCGTACAGCTATTCTCAAATCACTGAAATCCCGGCTGATATTAAATATAGTGTCGAGTCTACCTTATGAGCTGTGCATTGTCATGGGGTTTACGAGGTAGTAGTTTTAGCTTTCTCCAGTCCAGAAACTCATGGAGGCTGGTGAAAGGGTCTTGAGAAATAGAGCACTTATCCATGTCATTCCATACTTCCACTCCGACCAGGGCTACTCGAATATTTAGTGGCCGATAGAACTAATGAGAAAAGAAAAACAGAAATATGTCTCTAAAACCCATTTTAGATCACACTGCATTAAATTATTTCACAGAAGCGTAACGTGCATATGAATCCTTTCTTGCAGAGGTTAAAATGGTCTCTTCTCCGGGGCCTACGCTAGTATCGCACTGGTAAATGCCATGGCTGCCACAAGAGGGGAGCTGGGGCAGCATTAGCAATGGAGCAGAGATTACAATTCTAATGTCAGACTAATGTGATGAAGGATTCAAGAATCGATCCAGGCCAGATTTGGCTGGCAGTCTGAGAAAAGCATATACTACATCTTTCTCTTGTTTATATGCATTACAGCCATTCGGGTAACATTGGCATTTGCTGAGCATAAATTAAGCATGAAACAAAAATATATTATAACGTGCAAAATTAATTTTGAGCAGGTAACATATAAACACCTGTCCTCCAGTAATAAGTCAGCAAGACAATTATGGAAGAGGTGGAGGTGTCTTCAGCAGCCTGTTTTTAATCAAGAATGCTTCTCCTTGAGTTACTGCCCTTGACATAATACTTGATAAGTTCCCAGCTAAATTAAGACTCCCTCAGTTATAATTTCCCTACTGGACTCCTAATTTTTTCTGGCCATACAGCACAACAAAAATACACTTTAATTTGTTCAAAAAACACTGTAGAGGGCTCTTAGCATTTATTGTTTTTGTCAAGAAATTACTTCAAATACAAAAAAATAGCGTATAGCTCTTTCTTATTGCTCTCACTCAGCCATCAACTTCTGCTTCCTTAAGCACTGCATATTTTTAATTCTGCCATCTTCCTTGGGCTATATATCTTATTGGCCATGTTTTCACAGGCCCTTTGTTGGCCTTAAAATTGGACCAGCCCTTGCTGCTGCAAAGGACCTTGTTCTCTAAATTCCTCCTCAAAATAATCCTTTTTCTATGGGCCATTCCACATGCAATTACGCCCACTCTCTTCCCAGGTTCATGAAATCCTAGGACTAAGTTGTACATCTCCTCAGGAACAGTGCTTCCACAGATATATGCATCCCATAATAGCAGAGCAGAGCTCACAGCTTACTATACTGAAGGGCATATGAAAGGTTTAAGTTTATTTTTTTGGTTTTACTGGTTGAAGAGAAGCATTGCTCTGAAACACTGGAGTATTAGGAAAGCAGCAGGGTTAGCTCCTTGAAAACGTGGGGGGATAAGGAGATGCTCTAAGGCTGTGAAAGCTGCTGATCTGAGCATGGCGGCTTTCTGAATTTACTAGCAGAAGAAACAGATTTCACAGCAACATCCTTCAGAAAGCATAGGAAGATCTGAAAAAGTGAAATAATGCTCATGTTCTTACCTTATCAACATAGTTTGCAATTTCTATCAGCCTCTGCTTAATTTTTTCCACATCTTTGCCTTGTCTCTGAAACTGGGAATGTAAAGGATCAATACACTAGCAGCACAAATATCACAGGGTTTCCCCTCAATAGCCACCTTGCTCTGCCAGCACTGGGTGATGTCTGGGGATTACTCAGTGCAACCAAAGGCACGCTCCTGTTGGCTTCATGGCACCAGGACCTGCCTCAGAATAATCCCAGGCTATGGGATAGTTTTGACAAAAAGTTTTTAAAATCCCTGTGTCTTACATAGCAATCTTTCTGGGACTGATGTTTTGTGAAAAAGAATAGGTTCTTCTGTTAGCTGTTTGGGCTCTTGCAGCAGAGTGATTGCTATTCCCTAACTAGCAGTGTTCAAGGAGACAGAAAAAAAAAATCTAAGTAGCAAAAGAATTCAAACCAAGATCTTTGGCTGCCATTCAACTCACTGGAACATTTCTACAGCCAGCTCTGGTTCCTCGCTTTGAAGCTCTCTTTGCAAGCTGTCAGGAAGGCAGTCACGTTTCCTGCAGTGTGATGGTAAAGTACTGCTCCAAAAGCAAGTGCAGGATCCTACAGTGCCTTCCAGCCAGTGGCAGTCCCACCGAGGGCAGAGTTGATGGCAATGAAGACTTAACTAGCCCAAGGAGATCCTGGGCAGTGAATTAGTATTTGCCTATTCCTGAATTACTGCTAGATATCCCAATTATCTGTGAGTCAAATTCCTTAAGAAGTATTGCAAGAAACTTTTACATTGACTGTCAGTGTTGCCCTACGTTAATAGCACCTTCCATTGCTTAGCCCAAATTAGCAAAGAAGCTTTACTTTTGACCACCACCATATTACTCTCTGAAGCAGATTACTCGCAATTCCATGGAAGCTGAACGGAGCCACCTGTTTCCCACCCGTGCTTCCCATAACTCTTTAGTTTTAAGTTTCTTACCTCACGATTATCTGCCACAATAACAAGCTCCACATACTTTGTTGTCTTCAGAGTCTCTCTCTTGTACTGCCAAAAAAAGATGCAAATAGCATTTTGTTCTTGCAATAAGTGGTCCTTGGAACCAGCTCTCTCTCGGTCCGACAAGGCGTTTGGCAAGAGGATATATAGACAACATCTCGGATTTCCAAAGATTTCACTACATACAAATTTGCATTGTGTTCCTTCTCCTCATGGAAACTTTCCTTTTATCTACCACAACAGAAATAACCTACGTGGTACTTACAAAAAAACCCAACCCCAGGATTTCATCACAGCAAGCAGGAAGGTGGTGCAAAGTCTCTCTCAAGCTTTCAGCTTTCTGCAGTTGAAATGTTTGAGTTATCTTTCCTTGCAGGAGAGTATCACCTCTAGCAGAAAGACCTTTGCTATTTCCAAGGTACATTTAAAGAAACGATGAGATGACTTTTAGCAAATATTTCACACAATAGACAAACTGGCTACTAAGAAAAATGAGAGATAAAGGGATATTGAGTGAAGCAGGGAAGAAGTCAAATGGTCAACTGATAAATTATGTAGGAAGAAAAACCCAAGAACAAAAACTGCAGGAAAACCTGGAATGAACTGTCAGTGTTGGGACGCAAACTCGTACTCTACAAAACGGAAGACATAGATTTAATTTTTATCTGTATATTCATATAAAACAGCTGGCCATGCTACTTGCAGTTCTAAATGCAGGTCTAAAAGAATCATAATGTTCAGCTGCACAAAGATCACTGTAGAAAACGAAATTGTTTTGTAACAGAACTAATCAACACGGTTCCTCTGCTACCCTAAATTTACATGACCTATTAATGCCTGTAAAAGTTCTGTGATTTACAGCAGCTGAGCATCTATTCTATCATTTCCCCCCTGTTTCTGGAATAAGACATTTAGGGAAAAGAGGTTTCAGCAGTATGTCTGATCTTCATGCCAGAACTTAAGGAGCTTAAGCAGATGTATGACCTACTAATGACCACGATGTCTTGAACTAAACTAATGCTCTAAAACACGACTAAAGCTTTCCAAAGCAAACTGTTCCAAGGCAAACTGTGCGATTCCCTAAGCTAAGTCAGTGTTGGACATCACCTTCCAGCCAAATTTCACAAGATTTTCTCCACATTACCGAAGTGTTCCTCTTTCTTATCTGCAGATTATTGGTTCTGAATGTTTTGCGAGAAGTGTTGTGTTTAGAGGAAAGTGGCAGATGTGACTTTTAGTAACTCTGACTTTCAAACTCGTATTTAATAGTGTTACACAGCCTTCAAACTGCAATAACTGGAAAACAGTGAAGTTCCATTTGGACAGTATTTATGAACTGAGAAAGCAGTACAAGCTATCATTAATGAACTGAACACCAACGGTACAAATACTTCACAGGACTACGCTTATTAGGGGGTCTGGCAAATGAGCTCATATAAATATTCTTACAACTTCCTTCTGGTATTGGTGTTCTGTGTCACCTTCCTGTGCTCTACTGGAGGCAACTGTCACCACCACGGGGTCACAGTGTGTGCTTGGTGATATGCTAGCTGGGAACCAGGACACCCAGCAGTCACCGTGTCCTGCTCCTTTAACGCCAGCAGATGCAATACAAAGGGCCAGCCATGTCGCAGTAGACTTCAGCTGGGCCTACAGTGCTCTGGCAGAGCTCGATTTACCTCCCTGCAAAATATATCAGACATGAGTGAGATGCCACATAAGGCAAACGACTGTGTGGGTTTTGTTTGTGATGGAATTGATCTCTCAGACACTAAAGGTCTAACATAAACCATAAATACATATTATGCAGTCCTGATCAGAGATGCAGCCCCAAGGTGACTCTACTCTTCTTCCACATGAAGAATAAAAGACGAGACATGAAAATCCAGGTACAAAGATATAAGAAGAGCTCTGTTACATTGGTCAGTTTAAACCATTTACTTTTTACCAAGAGTAAAACTGTTTGGAGTGGAGAGAGTTAGCCTGAGAGAAATTGGCTAGCAGGGTCTAACCATGTAAGTCTCTGGTGCCTGACTTGCATAACGAATCCATTCCTGTGATTTGCCCAAAGGCTATGTGCATTCCTTGGAGTCATTTATAGAATGTACCTAATTATGACTTTTTCAGCTTGCTTTCTGCAGCCAACTGCGTCAATGCACAATCCGTTGCCTGAGTTAATCCTTCAGAATTAAAATGAAGAGTCAACAATACAGCCATGATAGGTATACACGATGGGAGACAATATGCTTTGTTCCATTGACCTCTGCCTTTCTCCCTTGCTTCTAATATACCTGATCCTATTACAAAACCTCTGTCCCATGCCGCCGTTGCCCTTCCTCATGCTCTCCTGCCTGGGCGCTGGCATGGCACGGATTCCCCCTGCAATGTTACAGCCACTCTGTCTCTCTGTGACCCACTCATCCCAAATGGCTCACCTGCCTGATCTGTGGTCCCCCAGCACCACCAAAATGGCAATTCCGTGAGGCTACAGAGAAAAAGCCATACTGTAGGGGCTGTCTGACACATCAGGCTTGTTTTCTGTAGGATCCTATCTCAATGGAGCTCAACTGGAAAACACACTCTCTGCTGCAATTTGAGGGTCCACTGAGGTGTGAAATGACCCGGTATTACGAGAGACCCAGCTCCAATGGGGCAAAGCGTGTCTGCACGCATCTGCTACGTTATCTGACTTGCTCTATTAAATCTGGTTTTTGGATCTGGGAAGCTGAGTCTACTGTTTGTTCCATCATTTATCTGTATTTAAACCTAACCCAAAGGCCAGTCTAACTTTGTGATATATCGATCTCACGTTTCAGCTCTGCTCAATAAGCGTTTAGTGTAGGTAGTTGAGTGAAGGGTCAGGGAAAAAAACAACCAAACAAAAACCTCCCCCCAAAGCTGCCAAGAAACCCAAAATTTTCATTCTGCCCTCAACCTGAGATGGGATTTCTGCTTTCTTCCATCACCCAGTGTAATTTGGAGCAGCCTTATGTCTCCATATTTTGCAAGTCATCTTTATTCAGTATGCCCTGACAGTCTACTTAGCTGATGACAACATTGAAATGTGAAAATTTATGCCACATATTACATTTGACAACTTTCAAAGTTCATACATTAGAAGTGTATCCAAAATACTCATTATATGTATTGTACGTATCCACATGATGTGACTGTTGACAGTTTTTATAATTAAGTCTGCTGAACCATAGCAAAAATATTTTTCAGATATTTAAGGTGAATTCTGGCATGTGGTTGAAGCCATCAACAAAATGTGAGAACCACGAGAGTAATGGTAAAATTGATTGACTGTATAGGCTGGTTGTATGCATACCTTTTATTTCAGTTGCCTGGTGTTGCATTGATTGCCTCAGTGAAATTCCGTCAAAAGTCAAAAAGATTTTGGGTCTACCTTAATAAAGCTGTGAACAGTACTTCTCCTGTGTTTTCAACCCACACACATTTTCAGAAATATGCTTAGCCCAGAAAATGATATATGCAAAGGCTAAGCATTAGATGTAACATTTAATATTCCTAAAATGTAAAATAATTTAATTCCACTATAAAAATAACACCTAGGGATGCCATTCAGGTTGTTTTCCTTAACAACTGACTGGATGCAAAGGCTTAGTAGTACATGTAAGTATAAATCCCAATATGTGACATTTAATAAATGCTGAAGGCAAATTTGTATCATTGTGTAATTTCAGAACACCTAACCCAATCTTTTCTACAATCCCCATCCAACAGGGAGATGAGCTTATTACAGTATTTCCTCTTCCTGCTTTTTAGCTCATTTACTTTTCTGCAGTTTCCATTAGCTAGATGCATTTCATATTAAGTGCATTTTTTCCTATGTAGAAACAATTGCAATAATACATCTGTAAAAGAATATGGTGAGAATTTGTTTTGTCTGCATAAGATACTTTCCTACTAGAATGTAAAGGTTCAAAACCTAATATTAGCAAAGCTTCACAGCTATCATGTTCTCTTCCATCCTGGGTAGGCAAGAACTTTTCCAGACATTGTTCAGTGTTCCTTTGGGGTCTTAAATTCTTGTTGTAATCATACATGAACCAAAATATATTACCATAATATGAAACCATAAACTTTTTTGTGCTTTCTTGTTACCAAAAAGAAAGTAAAAAGTAAGTTATGCATACAGGATCAAGAAATAGCAATAAAACCTTAGCAAATTCGTAGAATCATAGAATCATTAAGGTTGGAAGAGACCTCAAGGATCATCCAGTCCAACTGTCCCCCCACCACCTATTACCCACTAAAACATGTCCCTAAGTACCACATCCAACCTTCCCTTAAACACCCGCAGGGACGGTGACTCAACCACCTCCCTGGGCAACCTGTTCCAATGCCCGACCACCCTTTCCGAGAAGAAATTTCTCCTCATCTCCAACCTGAACCTCCCCTGGCGCAACTTGCAGCCGTTCCCCCTTGTCCTGTCACTATTTATCTGTGAGAAGAGGCCGACCCCCAGCTCACCACAACTTCCTTTCAGGGAGTTGTAAAGAACAATTTAATTTTTTAATTGTGTAAGTATATGCACTTAAGCACATGATGTCAACAGGAGTTGACTACATGGTTTAATATTTTGCTCAGTAAAGACTCTTTGCAACAGAGTTATGGTGGACAGCAGTGTGGAAATGCTACCAGAGACATACTCAGCAAACCAGAATGTCATCCACCTACCCTGCCAGCCTGAGGATTGTGTGATGTATCATTGTCAGCAGTTCTCATGGCAGAGATGTCCAGCTGGTGGCCACAAGATCCTGGGGCTATTTTCAAATTCTCTGCTCGGTAGATCTTGTGTTCACTTGTAGCACCTTCTAATGGCTCCAAAATGTAGCTTTTGTTTTCAAAGACAATAATTCCCCTGTTACAAGAGAGGACAGAGTAAGATGCATAGTTTCCAAGAGCTACAATGTTTGCCTACAACAAAGTTACAATAGGTTTTAATAATGATGGAGTATGAAAAAGCAAAACACTGATTTACAACGTCATGGTCTGGCAGAGCAGCAAACATCAAAGCTATATATTTGTCATTGCAGCACACTATACTTTAAAAGAAGCAATGGCTCAAAGAAAATTTTCCTCTTCTGAGTGCTGTAGTGTAGAGCAAAATTATATTTGTGTTTTATGTGTTTTCCATTCTCCCAGTAATGCATTGCCATTGCTGAGTGGAGTCACGATGTGTGTGCTTCTGAGGACCCATGGCCAACAGTAATGAGCAGAAGTGTGAAGTGCTTTTGTAAGAAAAGGTACAGAGTGAAAGTATTCATTAGAATCTGCAGCGGGCATTACGCCTTTTAAACCAAATGCTGATGCAAACGTCAATTCTGCCAGATGAAAGATGCACTGCCGTATCAAAATAGATTATTAAATATTGCAAAGTGGGGCAGCAGAATGAAGCTTAAGTATATTAACCAGTGGATTCCTGCTTAACACATTTCACTACCCATAATAATAATTTTTACAGCAATACCACCTACTCTCAAAGGAGGATCTCAAAGATTTTCCACCAGTGAAAGCACTTGGTGCTTTACTGGCAGCTATGGTAGACAAAGAGGAAAGAAGGGTTTAGGAAGAGACACACCAACTTACTTCCAGAACATATGGAAGAACATGGGACAAGTAGCCAACTCTGGGCTTTGTGTGTTGCCTCCTAACCAAAACTGCGCTCCCTGTATGCTCCTGACAACTCAGCAAATAAAAGCCGTGCTTGGGTTCTTGTTCTGGGTCCTGCCTGAGTGTTCTCAACGGCCACAGTAAAACACAGTTGACAAAAGGCTGAAAGTCTTTCCAATTCCTCCTGCTGAAGGCAAGCTGATGGCACAAGGCTGCTATTTCAGCTCCGCACAGACATATGGGCAGTGTGGTAAGGATGTCCGTGGTCTGCACATGCTAGAATAGGATTTCTGGTACTATGTGACATAAAGAAGGATGATCGCTGACAATACCCCTGGAATTAGTAATCATAAGTGCAACTGGAGGACCACAGAGCCAGACGACTGCTGTACTGTATGTCAGGACTGGCACAACACAAGGAGGCATGAAGCAGGTCTACAGACAGGGCTCAGGTAGCGATATTCCGTGCCAAACTTACAAGGGTCTAACTTGCACCCTAAGCACATACTGCCGACCACCCAGGAGGGTCCGAGATAATTCCTGCGCCAAGCTGGACAGCAGGTTTTGCTGCGTAACTGTGTGACCAAAGAAAGGTACCCTTTAAAACCCATTTCTCTTTTTTAAACTACAAATAAGCATTTGCTCATTCATCAGTTAGACACTACGCTGAATAGTGCGCTGCATTACTAATCTCTCCCCTGCCTTTAAATTATGACGGCATTAATCCCTAAGCACCAGCAAAATTTCAGCAGTAATAATTACTATCTACGTACCTGGAATTCCTATGGAATTCATATTCCTATGGCCAGTTCCTCCTCCTCTAAACTGCTCTATATTGTCTATATATGCTATTATACAGCTGCCTTCTCCGTGTATAGGAACTGTCTGCTTTTTTTATTTCTGTCTGTACTGCAGCAAAGGTAAGATACTACAAGCATTGTGAAACTGATACATGTGTCTACACAATTCTTGTGCAGAAAGCTAAGAAAAAGAAAAAAAAAGGAAAAAGAGGAAGGACACTGAAGCAGGTTAACGACACCATAAAGAATTATGTAAAAATAAAAAGAAAAGTTATTAGGACAAAGCTGTCCTAGATATTCTGTTCTTAGCAAGATATGACGAAGAAATTCAAAGTCTTTGGCCTCCTAACCAGTTAACTGACATTTTCATTCCAAGCTGACTGCACAGTTTTGATACAAAACATCATTAACGTCAGTTCAGCCAAGCCAACGGATGACCTTTTTGCTCTTAACTAGAACAGCTAAAAGTCCAAGACAAAAAAACCAAACAAAAAAAAGACTGGACACCCATGATACTAAAATGGCTGTGCAACAGCATTTGCAGGAGCCTGCTTTAGCGATCTGAACCAAGAATCAGGGTCTGATAATTCATTTGTAGCTTCCTTAGTGCCCTTGGCAAATCAGGTAGGATATGTTATTTACCCATCGCACAGGCACGCTGTGTGTGATGGATCACAGCTGGAAAAGCAGCACTGATTTATCACAGGAAGGCTTGTAGCTACAGCTAGGGTACGCTATAGCATGCATGACATAGGGGAGACCTCCAGCAGGTCACCCCAGGATCTGAGTAACCTTACACCCTACAGTTCTAAATTATTTTCAGATCTGCCTTATTCCTTGGAGAACTTAGGAGACTAGGACAACATATTCCCTTTACTCTGATAATCAGCAACTCTAATCAGCACTATCAAATAAGGACTGTTGTCTTTCCCTTGTGCAATTAATCATTTAATTTTGAAGGCAGCTGGAACCAGCAATGGAGTCCATTAGTCACTGTTTGAAATGGGCCAGCCTGACCATCTCCCTTTACTGACAACTAAAAACCAACACAAAACCATGAAGGGTTTTATTTTTAATGTTAAACTTTATCCTGCTTAGAACATTAGCTTAAAAAAAATAGAGAAATAATTTTCAAAGCCAGCATCTTGGTGTCAAGGGTTCATAGCCAAAACATGCCACAGCAAAGCCAGATTTCCAATGCACTCCTTGTACACCCAGCTTCTGTCTAAAGTAATTAAATAACCATTTCTTTACGCGTCGTTTTCTTTAGCTGCAGAGATATGAACAGATGATCAGAGACCAGAGTGATTAATTTTGTTTTCTACCAAGCACACCAGAACCAGGGCAGCCTGTCCAACTTGCCACTGAGACTCAAGTGAGAGCACGAGCCTGTAAGAACAGTTCCACCACTGCATATGAAGCGATCCCCCGGTAAAAAATCTGCAGATTCAGCTTGAAGGAAAACACAAATTTCATTGAATGCATGCTTATCCTTTGAGTACTGCCTACAGGATATCAGCACCTGGCTTGTGACCATCTGTAATAAGATAATGAATATCAAATATGAACTATCTTGGCCAACTCTCTGGTTTTGACCGATTTTCTTTTTCTACACTTGCATTTTTCCCCTATCGATCAGTGCCAAGCACAGCACCTTAAAAATGTAACTAGTCAAAAGCTATGGTCTCTTTCTTCTTTTTTTTGGTGTGGTAGGATTAGATGAACAATATCTACCAGTCATTCAGCGCTAAGAATTTGATGCAAACAAAATAAATCCATAACTACTTTTTCCTTCCACTTTTGTCAGGTGTTTCAAAAAAGTCTCCGGCACTCCTACACCGTTTCTGCATCTTCCTCTGGAACGTGGTTCTCACACACTCCTGAGTCAGCGTACGTTCCCCAAAGAACCAGATGGTGCAACTTTTTCATTTTTCAGGGAGTGTTAATATTAATAATGTAATGTTTTCCAATGTGACAAATAAACAGAATTTTAAACTACAGATCCCCAACCAGAAGTTATAAAAGGAACCCCAAAGGGATTTCAGCAACTCTGTGGGTGCTCGAGCAGTGGCTATATTCATTAAGAGCAACTTCTACTGAAATCTGTGGGATTTCTACCATAAGGGTAGAAATCTACTAGGCAAAACACTACCAGAATCCCCAAGCTTATTAATATTTGAGAAAAAATGCAATATAAAGTATATAGTTTTTGGTCTTCAGGCATCTAATTCATGGCATCTCTTTCCTACCAGTCCCAAATCATAGTGATCCTAGGAAGTCAGAAAGATCTTGCAAAAGAGGTGGGCAGGGAAGACAAGAGACAGTTCAACCGCTGTCTAACACTATGAGGCTGTTCTTCTCATCACTGGTAGCAGGGAGGGAGGAAAAGACCTCTACACCATACAGTATGTCCAGACATCACTTCACAGGCTCCAAGCCAACTGGAAGCAGCTTCAGTGTGGTCTTGAGCCTGAGTTAATATTTTACTCTATGTCTCAACGGGGTTTGAACCCTGCTCATGTCTGGTGGTCAGCAGCAAATAAACCACATCCACATTGCTGCTAATCAGCTCTAAATACGAACGACTAACTGGTATTTGCCTACTATATGCCATTACATGCCGTATGGGCACATGGGGAATGTGTATATGAGATGGCTTATGATGGGACAACTCCCTGCATCTCAAAGAAAAAGAAATTAAAACATAACTTAAATAATTAAATTGTTACTAATAGCTGTTTAACTTGCCAGGAATCTCTCAATTAGGGAAGTGTAATTTGATGGAATAATTCCACTATTTAAATTGTTGATAAAGTAAAATGTGATATTTTTTTCTCTTAAAAAGAAAAACCAAAACAAAACCTAACGTAAGGCCAGTCGTATTTCATAAATCAACAGGCTTTAGGAAATCTCAAAATATAAATGGGATTTTTCTTTTCCAACTTGTCAGCAGAAGCAAAGGCCCTGCCAACATAAACCATCAATGCATACTTGTCTGAGAAATTGTGATGCTGAAGTAAAACTTGGCTAGGACCGCATTATATGAAACTGTGATATATTATTCTGCTGTACTATACAGGGAAAGTTAAGTAAATCAATAAATCTGATATCCATGAATGCAATTAAACATTTGGTTTTAATGAAGCTCAGAGTTATACTTATTTCTAAACAATAATAATAAAAAGCTCTATTACCACTGGAGAGGAATGTAGATGTTTTCAGTTTGTAAGAAATTAATTAGACTATAGAGGGCTGTCATGCTTACACACCACACATTCACATGAAGTCTGTCTGCCCACATACACAGTGAAAGGCTGTGTAGTACTCGTGTGCCACCTAAAAACCTGCAGGACCTTTGTTTCCTAATTAATGCTACAGCTTCTGAGGTAAAGAGTCTGATCCCACAGCGGTGGCACCGATTTCAGTGGGAGTTTTAGGTGAACGGATAACAGAAATGGAGCCGGGTGGCCCTGGAGTGTTGTTCTCAGGATGCTCAGGGTGGAGGCACAGCAGTTACTTGCTGCGGTGTTTCTCAACATGCATGATATCAGAAGGTGATCCATAAAGCCATACAGCGTTTTTCTTTAGTTTTCTTATCAATTCTACCTTCTCAGGTCTTTGTATAACAAATTCCCAGGCAGGTAAGCAGGCAAACAAACAAAAGAGGAAGAAAAGCGAAGCAGTGAATGGAAACTTCACTTTTAGTCTGTTCTAATTAGTTGCAGATTAATACTATTGGGATAAATGGACAAGATCACCTGTGGACTATTTTTCTAATGGGCTAGGAGATCTTTAGAAATTTTCAAAATTATTTGAAAATTCCCTTTAGAGGACTGGGAAATACAGAGAATGGGAGCTGGACTCCTGAACCAAAGTACTGCTGTCTCCACCACTGCTGCCTGGGCAGCCTTGGACAGGCAACTCACCTCTGTCTGCATCAGTTCCTCAGCTTTAAAACGGGGTAAATTTTAGTTACCACACACAAAAATTATCTATTGATGAAAAGCATCACAGAAGACCCAAGCAATACTGTTATCCCACTATACTGCACATCAGGATTCAATTAAAATACTAAGTCTGACCCAAATCAGCAAAGGACAACATCTCAAAGGGAGGCTGAAGCAGCACCATTATTGGTTTTACATATTGCAGTAGTGGTAGAGGTGCTCTCACGCAGACACATCATTAGTCAAAGATGTTTTATTCCAGCCAGTGCCTTTCATTAACCTAAAAATATATTCTATAGCACAGTGTCTAAAACATAGTCATACCCAGAGACTACTGCAGCAAGCACTTAATCCTTTCTCAGTGCAAGACAGATCTGCCCAGAGCGAATGCATATTGGCCTGGAACGTTGATGCCTGGAATTTAAATGGGGAGTTGCTTGAATGGAAAGCGATAATGCAATTTCACGTTCAGCATTTGGGTTGCAAGAAACAGTAATTGTGTTATCACAGAAAGTGTCACATGTGAGCTCAGCTGGGAGGGTGACAAGACAGACCAAGGAAAGCAGAGAAAAATGAAGAAGGAAAGAGACCTTGGCACGTTAGTGAGCACGTTTTATAGCACTGTGCAGCAAACGGTGCCACAATAAAAGAAGGCTTGATTCAAACTTAGGCTCATAGGATGCTTTTTCAAATCCCAAAACATACAAAAATATTTTAAACTTTAGGGTTTTGCTTTTTTTTAAAACTAAGTGCTGTCAGATACAGACTTGATGGAGAAGGGGCAGGCTCAGCCAGGTACGGATCATCTATCACGCTTGTCCCAGCGGTAGCAGTGATGCTTGGGGGATTACTGTGTCCCCGGGACAGCGTGCACACAGTTGGCAAAGAACGCAGATAATGTTCATCTCAGATCACAGGGGTGATCGTGATCCAGGAGCTGTTTACTACTAGAACGGACAGAATGCAGAAGCTGTGAAACCCTGGAAGCTGAATGCGTTCTAACGTTAAGCTCAAAAACCTCCAGTAGTTTCACGGTCAGATAACTTACAAACCATGTGAGATGTTTATATGAACTAAAAGCTCTTCAGAAAGCACAGAGAAAAAGCACACGTCCAAACCGGTGCTTTTCGCAACGGGGATTTTCTCCTGACTTCTTTTTTGGATGAAGTCTCCCCTTCAGTGGGGAAATCATGCTTGAGGAGTCATGAGGAATTTAAATGTTTTTCTCACTGGTTTCCTACTACCATTCCTTTTTTAAATAGTTGATGTCTGGAGTGTCATATTTAAATCCCCTCTTCAGCTGACTCTGTCTAGGCTGCAGTGAGTTCAGCCAGACCCGCTGAAAAATGGATGGCTCTAGTATTGGTGGCCTCGTTATAGCATAACTATGTAATAACAATAAAAATGACCATCTATTCAGTTCTGGGGCCTTATCCCCATCACTGGCACTGTGGAGACAGCATCTTTCAGTTGCTGATGAGGTTGGACAATGATTGAATATTTTTTGTATGTGTGAATGGGCTTATTATCCAGCAATTAGGTAACTCTGAGGGATTGTTGGGATTTTCAAGAGCATTTTGACATTTTAGAAAGAAAAGGCTTCCTGGGAGATTTGTATCCTTAAACTACTGAGCCATTTCTGAGAGCACCTCTCAAGCTCCCCTCCACCAGAGAAGTTACTGCAGATGCCTTTGTAGCTGCTCGTCCCTCTGGCAGCCCCTGGACCATGGAGATTGTGCTCTTCCTCAGGCTGCATGTTTGTGTTTGTTTGCTAGGTTCTGCACTTGCAGAGAAAATAATAGGAAAAAAAAATAAATCATTCAAGTCTATACAAATTTATCACAGAAGATGTGTGTGGTGGCTACAGGCCAAAATTATTTGCTAAAAACTTGAAGAGCCTCTGAGCTAGATAAACAGAAGGATATTTCCTGAGGACAGGAAGGAAACGACTTGACTTTGTCGTACCTTCACCTTCCCACAAGCTTTGACAGTCTAATTGGCTTTCTTATCCAGATGGAAGCGCTGGAAATCCTGATTACCCATTGTTACCATTTCGTGCATTCAGCATTTACTGTCTCCTCTCCACCATTCAGCTCTTCCTCCTCCGGAGAAGCCAGCAGGATACAGATTATGGCATGATTATATTCTCCTCTAACCTGCATTTTAGGCAGTTATCAGTGTCAGTCCAACTATTTATGCCATTGTAATCCTACGTGTAGCGAGGCACTCGAATGTTATGTCTGAGAGGATGTAACATAGCTGGAATACGTGAGTGTCTGTGTGTGAGAGAGCCAGGTCTACTTCTCCCCACATCTCACCCCCTCTCTACGCCTGAAAAACATAAACTAGTCAAACCTGTCTTAGCTTGCAGATTTCACACTTGATTCTTCCTGTAGCTCATCACGGAGTATTCATATCATATTTCCAAGCTAATAACTCATCTCAAATGCTCAACCACATGGCTGCACTGTAAGTAAGAAATTGATGGTTGCACTGGTCAGAGCAGGGTTGCTCCAGCTCAGCACCTTGTCTCTGGCCCTGGTCAACAGCAGATGCTTAGGGGTAAGATATTAGAACAGAACAAGCACACCCCAGTTGGTACCCCCAGCTCTGAGAGCATGAGTGTCATGGACATCTCTGGGTTTGACAGCCCTGGAGAGGCTCCCCCAGCTCCCCTCCCCAAATTGTCTCAGCTTTTTTGAATCTACTGATATTTTTCACATTGACACCCACCTGTGACAGTGAGCTCCACAGCTTGATTATGTGGTGAATAAAAATATACTTTCCTTTGCTCTAAAGTTTCATTTCGTGTCTCCTAGTTTTGGGGTTATGAAAAATATTCAGTAATTGTCCCCTCTTCAGCATGACATTCGACCTTTTGTTTCATCATACCCCTTTTCTCCGTCATCTCCTTCCAAAAGTGACAAATCCCAGACTATTTTCTCTCCTTGGATAAAAGCTGTTCCATACCTTTGATCATAACTTTTGCCCTTCTCTCTACCTATTCCGGATATAATGCTTCCCCTTCTGAGGCGGGGATGGGAAAACAAGAACTGCGTGCAGTATTCAAGATGTGAGTGCACTATGGATTTATAAAGTGGTAATGAGGGTTTTTGTTCTATCCTCTATTTCTGTCTCAGTAATTCCTATGATCCTTTTTGCTGCTTTGACTACTGCTGAGCACTCAGGCTTCAGAGCATGCTAAAATGTGGAACCTATTCTTTATGACTAGTTTCATGTCTTTTAATGAACTCTCCTAATCCGGGGGAAAAGACAGAGTCCCTGCCCATCCACACCTGGAACAATGCCCAAGGTACCTGTCTAGTAGGAGTGGGAGGATATTAGTGCTCTGAGATTTCAGTGAGCTAACAGCTTGCACTTCCTTTCATTAGATGTTTTTCAGGCACTTAAACTTTAGCCCCACGCAACAGCCGTGTGAGGTAGGTAAGAATCATGAAATGAATTTAACAGATGGAGAAAGGGAGACAGAGAGATTTGTCCAATTCACTTAGAAACTGTCACAAAGCCAGGAACAGACGGAGAGCGAGACCAGTCTTTCCTTTCACCGGCTGCTGTAAGTGAAACGACTGCCCCAGGGACTGTCCTCACCCGGGCCTCCATGGCCGCACAATGTCTTATGTCCTTACCCCTGCAGCCTGCAGTCTTTATCATGTCATGGAAAAACAGGAATCCCTACTCCAGCAAGTTGGTAGGCAACTACATCATCCCATCCCATCCCATCCCATCCCATCCCATCCCATCCCATCCTATCCTATCCTACCCTACCCTACCTATTCTTTCAAGCTGTAATACCAGTCAAGTTGCCAGCAAAGTACGCCAGGAAGTAGTTTTGAACTGTCCTATTTCTTCTCACATTATTTCAGACTGGATCACATGCAGTAAATCACAGAATCCTAGAATGGTTTGGGTTGGAAGGGACCTTTGAAGGTCATCTAGTTCAACCCCGCTGCAATGAGCAGTGACATCTTCAGCTAGATCCTTCCACCCAAATTCTCAATTTCTCTCCATTGCCACAATAATGTTTTGGTGGCAGAGGTATACAGTGACCTGTGGGCCTGATTCTGGAAGACGCTTAGTGCTCTCAGGACCTCCGTTAAGTTACTTGGGATTTCACTCCCCCGGCCCTTTACTCCTAATCAGTTTTAATGAGAAGGCCTGGATGGTTCAAAGAGCTGACAATGCATTATGAAACCTTTCAGACAGACATTGCTGGCTCAGATCAAGCACAGGTAATGACTGGGAGTTACACACTGTTGGTTACCAGGCTGTGAAATGAATTTTTTGGAGTAAGTCAACAGGCACCCTTATCACAAACTGTTCTCGCTCATGGACACTCTCTTAGCCAACCTCAGCAGTGACCGCAGCAGCTAAACAGGTATGGATACTAGATACGCCCTTAGTTGTTCTCCTGCTAGAGCAAAACACACATTGGCAACAAAACTTACAAAAACTTGTGCTGAGAAAGACGCTGCTACACTTTTCCTATGGGGAAGGAGTGTAATACTGTCAGCCTGCACTTTGGGGAGTTATTTGTGATAGTGCCAGATGAGAGAAAAATGTCACTGCCAGCATATGTTGCCTTGACGTACCTGACTACCTAAAATGGGGAAATTACTCTGTGAGCTCAACAACTGTAAAAGGAGCACATTAGAGAAGAAAGAAAATGTATTTAATGTGGAGAAGAGTAATTTCTCTTGAGAGTTCTTAATTTCTTAGGTAGCTCTGGAACAAGACACCAGTGCAGACCCTGTCTCACACAGTGCAAATTTTCCCTCTGGACCTTGCGGCAAGGCAACCCCCCTCTAACTAAAATACTGAGAGCACTGCATTATAGTTTTATATATAAAAGACTGTGAGAATGACTGGTGAACGCAGACTGCCCTGATCCATGCAAGGGGTTAATTAGACTAAACTTGTGGAAGATACCAGACACACACCAAAGCACCCATAAAAGCCCTCTCGATGTGGGAATGAGCCACAGGAATCCCATCTGCTACAGCAAAGGGGTCCCTCAGACAGGGAGAGGGGTCCTGGTGAGAAACCGTTTGCTCTCTGTGCTGCTGTCTGTCCCAGAGCTCCGTTAGAAAAGCCTTGATGATACCACTATTGCACAAAATGCAAAATCAAGGGAAAAAGGCTCCAGCTACTCATGCTGTTTGTAGACGCATTAAACAAACCCAGAAAAGGTTGAGACAGCTGGAAATTTGACAGGAAAACTGGGTTTTCCAGGGAGAACACTAGAGCCAACAGTTAATTACTGTGATTTGGAACAGCTCTGCGAGTAAATACCAGTCTCTGATTGTCCAAGTAAGGAAGATAATTGTTTCCTGAACTGTGTCCATTGTGTATTTAATATGTTGTCAGCCTGTTCCTTTCTCAAACTCAAAGAGATTTGGTTTTCAGCAATGTGAATCTGCTCTTCTTCTGTTAACAAGTAGCTACAACCCTAATGCTGGGCATCATACCTGCCACGAACGCAATTTACTGAGCTCCACAGCCAAATTTATAAAGCAAACTCTCCTAATGACGAGGCGGCTGGACGGTACATGAGTTAGTTCGCAGCTGCAAAGCAGTCCTGCCATCGCTGGTGAAACAGCTTTGAGGACAAGGGGGACGGCCGGGCCACTGGGCACTGCCAGCCCAAAAAATGTGCCAAGCACCACACTGCTGTAGAGGGTATAGACAAGGATGGGCAGCGATAGAGAAGGGACATGACGGGAACCCTCCAAATTGCATTTCTTTTTTTCCCCTCAGAGCAACTAGAGAGAAAATGTTTTTACAGAAATTGTACCAAGATTCGAAGAACGGATATCGATACATTCATTAAAAGGCAAAACAGAAACTCAATGGGTACTAGGATGGTTTCTTAAGGAGCTCAAGTCCTACTGAAATATTGGCTCACCTGAGTCCAGAGCAGGTACTGAGACTGACTGAGGAGTCGGGGTACCCTTGTACGTTGCCGTGGTAATAGCAGTGACCCTGATCACAAAAAAAGAGAAAAATATTTCAAAAGTCATAAACACGCTTTGCTTTCTGGTTTTCTCATGTTTTTCCATACCCTTTGTTTCAAAGCAATTATCAATTTCAGGCTACAGCATTCGGAACCACTCTGACAGCACCTTTCCTGCCCCACTAAGTATTCACTGCACACATCAGTCCAAATGGTTCCTCAATGGAGATCTTGGGTGCTTTTTAAACACCGAAGTGTGGGAGGTTTTTTGTTTGTTTTGTGTTGTGTTTTTTTAAAGAGGTTCAATGGTGTTTAAATTGCCTGACTGACCACCTTTTTGCATGTTACTTTATTTGAAGCTACAGTATGGAATATTCTATAAAATTAATCAGATAAACAAATCAGGTGGCACATTTTACTACTTTCTATAAACACATATTTTTATTTAAGGTCATTTACATCTATGTTTGTTAATAGGAGGTAGCTATGTATAAAAGGAAGTCTCAAAAAAGCCAATTCCAATGCTATAGTTTGAAAAAAAAAATCACAGAGCAAATGAAGGAGAAGGGAAACAGGTTGGAAAGGAAACCTTTTATTGAATTACCCAACCGAGTGGCTGCATGTTATTAAGAACAACGAAGAATAAGAGGGTCTTCTATTTTGAGAGGCAACAATCCAATTTCATTTTGCGGCGAGGTTATTGTATTTCCTTAATAATCCACTACTTGCAAAAGGCCCCCACAACAGAGATACTTTCTCAGCACATACACATATCTGTCTGGAATCAAGCTTAATTTTATTGTTGACTAAAGGTTATATTACATTCCCAATTATGTGACTGGCTGGAAAGCAATGATTGTGTCACGTCCAGCATTTCTTTTCTCATGGCTCCTTTGAATGCCACCTGGAAACTGAAAACACTGTTGTAAAAGGTTCCTATCTTATTAGTGCCAAGGAAAGTTATCACTCATGCTTCAACCTGTCATCTCACTGTGCCTTTTATTACTCGGTTCATTCACACCCATCTAGCTGCATTAATTAACCTTTTCAGTTTTGGGGCATGGTTTTCACTTACAAAGCCTCACATAGCAGACTTCTAAAGACCACCTTGATTTTGTTAAAGAAAGCAATAGCTATGAAAATGCTGGGCAAGATGGAATAATTCAGATATGAATTTTCTGGAAATAAGGTTATACCACAAAAAAAAAATTTGTTTAGAGCGTTTGTATTTCCAACTGAACACAGAACAGCAACATCTGACTTTCTAAACACAAATCTCAATAGCTTTTCTCTCTGTGAGAAATGACAGAAACAGGGTAATAGTGTTTTACTCTTGGGTATTTTTATCATCAGTACTCATAAAGAGTCAGTAACACAATAGCAAGGATAAAGCCGCAGTAAAAGGGAGGAAGTCATAGACTGAATTTTTGGGGGATGATTGCTTCAGTCACAACTGCTATGGATGTCAAAGTTTTCAGCGCGAGTGTGCGATTTCACTTTATTTTAATATTATCAGTTACGTGCATCCAGCTGATAAGACGGCAGAAAAAACAACACCCTTCCTCAGCACTAACTCTCACACAGTGACCCTGAAACAGTCTAAAAGCAAAAATAAAGCAGGTTTATTCTTGTCACTTAAAGTATAAGGCAGAGGTGCAGTTCAGAGCGCTGACGAGGCCAGTTGTCGGGGTTTAGCATCTCCGGTGTCAAGCACAGTCCTCGGTGAAACGGGGAGGGCAAGCTGATATCTCGGCCCACACAGGCTGCTGCCGCAGCCTGGCTGTCCTTATCAAAGAGTGAATTGTGCAAAGGGCCTGAGTTCTTTCCCTCTCCACACACAACTTGTCATTTTATTAACGTTGAGCTCCTTGTTGTGGCCCATTTCACAACTTCTCTGAGATCCACACGCTATACGATGCCAAAGTTCAATACCGAAAATGCAAACTTATCAGACCATGGCCTGCGGTCGGACTGGTAGAAAATTGATTTCTAGCTCAGTAACTCCACTGAACCGCAGGATTTTTTTTCCTCCTATCAAGTCTTTTTATTCCTGTAAACTAGTATATAAAATGGATGACCCCCTAAAAAGCAAATAATTACCGTGGCTCATTTGTCATACTTAAAACAGTACTATACCCTTACTTGAGATCATTTAGTAAATACCAGCTTTTGCCAACTGTAAATTTTTCAGGTGCTGTAAACCAGAAAAAGAACGGGACACTGACTCTGCGCTAGAGAAACTCCCCACCTGACAGCTCCCAAACCTGACTTGGTCTGACCTCTACGCAGAATTTGACTAAGCAACTTTTCAATGGGAAATTGGATTTGGTTTGCAACTACAGACTATATTGATGTCCTCAGTGAAGAAGAGATACAAAAATAAAATCACAGACTTATCTTTTTTAAACCGTGTTGCAGTGTTTAATAAAAAATGAATTCACTGATCTCTCAAAAAAAATACTTTAGGCAGCAAAATGCACTGTCAGGACTAATCATGACTTACTGCCATTATGAAAAATGGTATTTTTTTTAGCCTAGCTATGATTAGCTCTACACATATTCATGTTAATGCAGCTTAATCTGTCAAAAACATGTGTTCTTCATTTCTTTTCTTTTACTTTCTTCAGGAGCCTACACAGCCTTACTGTTTCTAAAACAAATGACCCTCTTCTACTAAGCTGATTTTGAAGAAGATATGAGCACCCAGCAAAAAAGCAAACTCTGAAAGTCTGCAAAATCATTGTTTTCCTTGAACAGTCTGAGGCTATGATGGAGATGCTTTTTCAGAAGTGAGACTTTACGCCTAGAAATAATGCCTTTCGCTGGTACCAGCAAAGCCCATTATGGGTGGGAGCACAAAGCACGATGCCTCTTCTGACAGCATCAATAAATAAGTAACGTAACATAACAAATACTTTATAGGACTTAGGCAGATAAAAGACAAACTTTGTAATTAAAATCGCTTGCTGCATTGTTTCTAATTAAGGTGTTCGTATTGCCAGGGGACAAAAACATTACTGCCTTAAAGTGTTTTTTGTTTATAAAAAGCTGTTTTTAACTGCTGATTTTAACCAGGATCATACTATCCTTATTTATCTATTTATATACACATAAACATACACATACACTTGTGTATGTGTGTGTGTATATATATATATATAAAAAAGTATACCCATAACAGTCTTAAGCTCTGGTTTAAAAAATGAACCCAACCAACCAACTCCCTCTCCCAAACCCCAGCCATAGCATCCCAATGTGGAAAGACACCCAAGCCTTCAAAACCTCTGATGTGAGCCTCAGCACTACGGAAATCAGTTATTTAGGGCCTTCTTCCCAGCTGAACCAGGACTTTCCTCCATAAGTGATCAGCAATGGCTGCATTTATTACAAAATTTTACTGGGTATATTTCCAAGAAGCTGAATAAATCCTAGAGATTTTAAAAGTCCGCTGGTTATAACCCCACAGCTTGCCTTTAAAGTCTCTCTCTAAAAATTCACGTGTAGGATCACAGCAGTCAAAGAGGTACTGAAGGCGACAATAAAAAAAGATCACACATCTCGCTGTTTCATCCCATGGTTCAGATCCCGGCAGAGAGCACTTCGGGTTTTAACGATGAAACATCATCTACCCACGAAACGCCAACCTTACCGTGTAATTGCGTGCGAGAACCACATCAGTGCCGTCTTTCAAATAATGTGTTTCTGTGAAGCCGCTGGCTAATAGGCCCCTGAAAAATATAAAGCGCACGTAATATTAAGGCCACATCACCTTGACTTTGTCCTTTAGTGGTTCCGTTTAAGATAGTGATCAGAGCCAAGCAGTAATGATACAATGACTACAGGACTGTGTGCGAAATAAGGAAAAATAGAACTGCAAAAACCGACGCCGCGGTAGACGAGCACTTCCTTCGTTAATTGTGAAAAGACTACAAGTTTCCAGACTGCTTTCTCTTCCAAATGTGGACTGCATGCCAGCACATCTCAGTATTGACTCTTCCATGTAACTTTCAACACATTTACATTAAATCTGACATCTAGACATTTGGAATATTGTTAAGAAATGGTGGTTTCTGCAAAAGGAAAATGTTTCCCCTCTGTTACTTATTTTACTATATAATGTGTTGTATTTGTCAGCAAGTGACCGCCCAAAAACTAGTTTAGCTCTTGATAAATGAAACAAACTTCTTCCATTGACACTCAAAGAAAAACACTACAAGAACATTACAGAACTTAGAGTACTGGATTTATTCCGGTCATCTGAAGAGAATATTCACAAATGGAAATTTAACGACTTGAAATGATGTATCAGGAGACAGTGAAAGACCATGCCTGTGATGAGACATTTTGTTCTCATTCTCTCCACACTTCCCCTCCTGCCTTTGGCAATGACATAAAAAAAATTTGTCTTGCAATTACCATTTTCCAGCAATCTCCAGAGAGGGGCATCTGCATAACAACTATGAAAACTTTCCTTTTTGTAGTAAACTCATAGAATAGAGAAAGGAGCAGCTGCCTTTAGGAAAAAAAAAAAAAGTCTTGCTATTGATCTGTTTTTCAATTCCTTATCTGAAGAGCATTTCTAACGAGGCCAGAAGGAAGAATACATATTCACATTTAGTCCTAACACAGGTGTTAAGCTACGCACCTCAATATAAATGTGCTTGAGATTTGACAAACACTCTAGTGAAAGCACAAGACAGAAAGTTGGATGTGGTACTGAGGGACATGGTTTAGTGGGTAATAGGTGGTAGGGAGACGGCTGGACTAGATGATCCTTGAGGTCTCTTCCAACCTTAATGATTCTATGATTCCATGAAACTAAAGATAAATGCCACCGTCACCTCCCGAAAACTGGAGAGCTTGGACTATTGAAAATCTTTGGCAGTGTTTCACAATATTCTGTTCCACTTCAAAGTGTTTCTCCCTTGGGTTGTTCATTCGAACATACCAGGTTCTTTCTTTTATTTAAAGCTGGTTAACGCTGCACTCTTGCATACATACTAGTGTGAACTAGTACACAGTCTGGATATACATTTCTTGCACGTTGCATAAACATTAAAACTAGAACATGAACAAACTTCTAACTTTCATTACTGGTTTCTTCGCATCACATTGATATCCAATGGCTCAGTCATGATCAGGACCTGGTTGTGCTAGCAACTGTACATTAGAGGTAAAACCCATCTGTAAAAGCTTCTGTCTTAAGGTAGAAGAAAAAAAAAACCCTGAATGAAACAAGAAAAACAAACAAAGAAATAAAAAGAAAAAAAAAAAGAAAAAAAAAGAAGCAAACAGCATCATAAAAAGATGAAGATAGCAAAGCCCCAACACAAGGAGTATTTAAGTATGGATTCTCACTTTACATTTTTCAGCTTGTGGGAAATATTAGCGTATTAGTAGGAACTGAATGTTAAAACACTGCAGCGTTTAGTGGGTTCTACAGGAACTGCTCAGGATCTCAGCCAGCCACCACACCTGGAGCAGGATTTGGTTGCCTGACCAAGCATCTAGCATTGATTCGGATACTCTATATATTTCCCCAACCAGCTCCGTAAGGACACCTCAAACACCCTGTGGTGTCTCAGATGGCACTTGACACCTACGTGTATCTCACCTCTTGTGCCTGCAGCCTCTGGAAGGCCTGCCTGAAACAAAGCGTGCTCTAGCTACGCTTCCTACTCTCTTGTTATCACAAATTGCAGCTGCTTTCTTAATTATCAATATTATTTATATAACAACACTGCTAAGTTCTGCGCTTAGGCGGCATTCATTACCGTTGTAAAGGCAAAAGGTAAGCTCCCACTGCTGCTGAAGCCAACAGAGTTCTCCTGTGTACTTTCTGGAAATGGGATTTCGTATAGGATACCTGAGCGATTTTTATTTAATGAGACAAAATACAGGCAAGGGATAGGGTAACAGATGTAGCATAAGGGCAAAGTGATTGAGCAATATACTTGCTTTGTGCTCTGCTATTTCCAAGTGTTTGGCAGCAGTGATGATAAACGTGACCTTTCTGCTTCTGTTCTTTCTACCCTCAGGCACAGATTTAGAAAATTTTTCATAGATTCATAGATTTAATACCAGAAGGGAGCGCTGTGATCAGCAACCTGACCTGCGGCAGTGCATAGGTCATTTGGCTTGAATTTATCTTCTGGTACAATGACCGTGATGGAACCAGATCCATTTTCTTATTGGATAGAGCCCTTGTCCAGATATCCCATGATAAAGCTATCACAAGCGTCATAAGTTTTTAACAGTTAATTACGCTCAATGTAAAAATTCCGCACTTTGTATCTAGCTCAACTGTGCCAACGTTCAGTCTCCAACCACTGGATCTCATCCCCCTACGTCAATGCTTCACTTTCATTTGAGTCTTTCTTTCATGGACAGTTCTACTTACTAAAGTGAGGACATACAGCAGGTAAACAAATTCCTGATGTAGCTATGATCAATCTCCCTATCAGGATGAAAGTTTGCTGCCTACCCTGATGAAAATACCGGCTGAACACAAGAATTCTCAGAGTGAGTAGTAAAACAACGGCAAGAGCACTGAGATGATGGAGTCCCACTACTGGACTAACCTAATAAAATAAAAAGCATGCCCCAATGAATAAGCCACAGTAGGATTTTAAATCACAGAAATTTCATGTACCACTGAAGAACCTTTTTAGGAAAATGAGAAAGTTTTTCAGGAGTCTGCGTTAAGGCTCCTTCAGTAACTAAGACGTCATTGCCGAGACATCTGTTTTCCTGCCACGTACGGCACTAGTGCTAGTGTGAGAGGAAGCCAGAGGAAAGGTTTTCTCCACACTGTAGAGGCGAGGGACCTCTACAAGACACATCACCAGGGAGTCCAACAATTTCTGGAACAGAAAGAAGCTGTTATCCCCACTTTCAAGATGTCTAATATCTTAAAAGCTGTACAGACATATGAGTATGGAGCATCAGCACCCAGGGACAGCAAGCTCCGTAAAGGCGTTTCTTGAAAGATTATGAAAATTAAGTGTAACAAGCACTCAAATTCCACAACAGAGTGTGCACCGCTTCACTCTCCAATTATGGCAATAATGTTTAACATACTAAACAATGAATTCAACATACGTATCTATTTGGTAATTTAATCACCTCCCCAAAAAGATACGCAATGTAATAGATTGATTTACATTTCTGTTTGTGACCCACAGTAAAGGAGAATAACAGAGGAAAGTAAATTAATTTAGATGGCAAGCTACTTAACCTAATTGGATCAATGTAATTCTGAAAGAGCAGGGATCAAACTAACATTAATATATCATAGTGCAATTCATCACCACGTCTGGAGTTTCAAATGCTGTCAGCTACAACGCTCAGCAGTACCAGATGATTGTCAATTTTTTTGCGCTGCATGAAGAGGAAACAAATGCTATCGGGAACTGCATCAACTGCTGGATACGATTAAAAAAATCAGTTGAAGTAACACCACAACTTTGTCACTTAGTCTCTGAAGATGCACAAGTGCAATTCTTGAGTTAAATTACTTATGTACTTAGCCACTGTGTCAGCACTACGGATTTTTTTCACGTTTCCCAGAGCCAAGTTAACAAGTAGGAGCTTCGATGGCCCAGAAGGAGAAGTTTTATTCCTCCTGACCTATGGCAGACACAGCACAGGCTTCCTCATCATCTGCAAATCAGCAGGAAGCCTACCTGTCAGATTTGCTGAAACATTTTCAGGTGTCAAGCACCTTTTACTAACCTCAGCCTCAGGGAATATGATGAACATTATGTAAACTTGTAACCCTCATTTTCCAGCCCCCCACAACATGAATTCTTAAGCAGTTTGTTTGGGGAGGGGAAAAATTTTTTACTCAATCCATTTAATGACAGGAATGGTAATTTAACACTCTGCCTCTCACTTGCAAATGAGAAAATCCCTCTCCGCTCTCCAGGCACCAATATATTATTTCGAAAGGTTATAATGATATTTCATCACCCAGGGAGAGTCAGAAAGACAGAGCTGCACAAGTTAGAGATGGAAAAAATCTAGTGGATCATACAGACGGCCTTCCCGGAAGCCAAGTACGCTGTAGATCAAATTATGTTCTATCTCACTGAGCTTCAAATGTCAGAAGCAATGCTGGTCTCACCACTTCCAAAGGGAGATTACTTTGCATTCCAACAGATGTTACTGTCGCAATGCATTTCCTGATATTCAGCCTTTCCTAGATTTTCTTAGTTACACTTTCACTAGCTGAAACAACCGCTTTTCCTTCGTGGTACGTATATCATTCAGAGAGGTGCGGGTTATTACCAAACTCTCCCTTAACCATCCACGTGCTGAGTACAGCATATCAGGCTATAAAAAATGACCAGAGCTGTGTATTTTTCGTGCTAGTGCGACTCAAGAAAAATCTAAGCATTATCAGAGTAGGAGCAGACAGCGGGGTTTCCCTTGGTGATACAGGAGAAACTGGTAGACAAAAGCCTAAGGAGCAAATCTCTTTCTAACAGCACACAGGCTTGTTTTTCAATCTGTCTTTCAGGATGAAACTTCTTTGGTCACCCTCCCTGTTCCGGGTCATCCCCCTGCAATACAGACATAAGGGAGAAGTGAGCAACATCGTTATCCATCAAAATGCAGCTACAAGCCTCTCAAAGCTGCTCTGTGAGACTGATGTGACACCCAGCAACTGAGATTCAACAGCCCTGCTTTAAAGCTAAACAATATGATGTCTGGATAATGTGGTACACATCTCTTCAACATCCTGGGTGGTGTTATGGCCAACTGTTAGACATCTCAGAAGGACCGTATCTTGCTCTGGCATGACATGGAGCATAAAACTTGACCTTTGCTTCAGCAGGGAATCAGGGCTGGCGGAAGAGACCCAAGTTTTTACAATAACGAATCCCTGCTGCCACCAGCGCTGTCTGATTGTTAGTGCTAGCAAGTGAGCAGGGACCTTCTCTTGGGCAGGAGCTCCGTGGCATACAGCCCAAACCCACCCAGCCCTCCCACAGATGCGGCAGGATCTGCCTACTGCCATCGAGCATTAACTAAGACTTTGAGACGGGGTAACGTGAAGCAGGAACTGGACACCAAGCCAAAATCCCATGCCTGAAATAGAAACACCATAAGCAATTTTTAAAAGCAGCTCCGTGTTTTCTTTTGAATCTCATGGAGGTGTAAAGCAGCCTCACATCTGAGTTAGAGCTTTGTCGACTATTTTATTCTGAGGTCTGACGTGCCTAAGAGTGGATCTTGGGTGCTCTGCATTTATACTGCAAGACTGGCAGCGCTGAGATCTGTGATCTCATTTTTGTTTCTGCAACTCCTCATCCTCTGGCAAGGTTTGGAAATGCAGCCCCTAACTGTCAAAACTTGTTTCAAATATGGTCACACATGGACATCTCTGTCCTGGGGTCCAACATCTGGTACAATGCACCCTTGGTTAGGAGGTTTGACAGGGTTGCTTTTAATTACGTAGAGAAGGTGCTGAGAACCTGCTGAGCTTCAGGAAGAACATACACTTTTCATGCTCTTAAGTTTGCTTTTCTGCTTGCCTCTGGTTTTGACTAACAACCTAGTATAGTCACCGTACTTGAAGAACCAGTGGTTTAGGAAGAACACGAAATACTCCCATGACTTTTAAATGGTGACAGTCAGCTGCTCTACCTACTCTGTGGGAGCACTGATCATAATAAGTGACTTAAATCTGGCTGCGGTGCCTCCCCTCTCCTAAGATACGCTGCCTGCAGCTCAGACAGACATCTGACCTTTACTTATAGCTGTTACTCTTTCTCCTCCTTCCGAATGATAAAGTGCCTGCTTTCTCCCCCATCCAAGCGCTGCCTCGCTCCGTTATACAAATTCTTATTAAAAGCCCTCTGGCTACGCGCTTTAAACCTTGCCTGCAAATGGGGGAGGTGAGGAGAGTGAGACGGGATGGCATGTAGGCAGTTATAAAAAACGTCAGCTAAACCTCTGCCTACTGACACCAGTACTCCATTAATCCTTAAGCATCTCAATTCAGGTCATTTTGACCTTTACACTGGAATTAGTTGTTATTTCTTCAGTTGCTGTATTTCTTCACAGGTACATCCACAGGAATAAACAAGTCTGTTAAGCCTGTTTCCGCAGCGGTGGGCTCGGTGCAAGTACTGCCCGATAGTCACGCGGCGATATCCACAGAGGCGTTTTTCAATTCTTCGTTCTCATTACAATATAACGAATGAGTGAAGCATGGGTAATGAGTTTCCCATGCACAGGCATCTAACATCATCTTATTCGCAAAACCACCACATATTCTTTAAGCACGCCATTTTCGTTCCCCTTGTTTAATTATCTTAAGTGATTTGAAATGCTTTTGGACATTTTCCCATTGAATGTCTCCACTTTATAACACCCTATCTGCTACACTCCAGTGTGCTGCCATACAGGGACTGCAATGTCATAATCGAAGAACCTGAGAGATTGAAATTCGCAGAGCTTAATTAGCACAACAATTCTGAGGGAAAGAGGGGAGCAAAATAAAACTATAATAGCTAGAAAATCAACCAAGCATCCAAAGTTTCAATATTAACTCTACGGCAGTAGCCTCTGGCCTATTTCACACGGTCTGTAGATAGACAATTTGAGTTGATCTTATGCTACATTTGAAAAATATGTCTCTATGCTTCTACCCAGTTCATTTGATGAGGAAATTCATATAATCCTGAGTCTACCAGAGTCCGTGTTTAAAATCCCACTCTCATCCTCTTGCACGAGTGCAACAATATCTGGCACAAAGAGAGCAAATCTTCATAAACACAAGACACAATGTCAAAAGCAAGAGCCCTGCTCCAAGTTGTCCCTGGACAGTGCGTTGAAACACTGGCACTCTCATCGACAGCTGCTCTCTAGTATGCTGGGGACAGAGAGACAAGAGGGACAAACACAGCTTTCAAAGCCTACCAGCATCCTGTCTTCAGAACTAGTCAGTACGTGAGGTTGCAGCACATAGAAAACCAAAGAACAGTCTAAGCAAACAAATCTAAACAACTAAGGGAGAAAACCACCTCCCCAGCTGGAAATCACTGAATGATTGAGAGCTTTCTTATTTCCTGACTGCTTGGAAAATAAACCATAAACCTCACCTCCCCAAACTTCAATAGAAAAAGATAGAAATGAAATTACGCCCGTCAAGCAGCCTCCCATGCTGCTCCGGGCTCTCGCTGCACACCCTGCTTCCATCGCTCAGTCTAATGTTTATGGCAAACATTTACTTGCCAAACCCATAGCATTTATTTTTTATTCTAATTCCAAAACATTAATGAAGGGACTACTGCTAACCAGTGTTGCAGTGAAATCATGTTCCCCCTTCAAAGAACATAAACAACATGTTTTCCAACCAAGCAGATGGGTAAAAACAAGTTCTCTCCTTAAGCTTGGCCAAAACTCTCAGGATAGCAATAATGGGGCAGTGTTAGGCACGCTGCACCTCAGATGGTCATTAAGGGAAGAAGCAACCCGCACGGCATGTGTGGTGGAGTGAGAGAGAGAGCAGCAAGGCTCGCTCTGTCTTCTCAAGAGACCTTGGAGACATGGCAAAACTCCTCCAGCAGAGGAGGGACCAGCACCGCTTCTGTCAGCTTTGACTTGAACTGCTCATCTCACACACACTGAAAGCCAAAGGCAGAACCGGTTTCCCAGCATCTCGCCCATGTTAACCACAAAGATGTTCTGACTTTGTTTTTCACCATCCAGCTCCAATATTCCAGAGCAGCATTTGACAGTTTTCAGCATCTCTCTCACAGAATTTTCCTAGGAGAGCTCCTTGTGAGGAATATTTTATACTACCTCCTTCAACCTCCCAGTGTAGTGGAATAGTAGAAATCATGTTATTGGTTCAGCTGAGCCACGTGCCACGAAAAGCAAACACCTCCAATAAAGGCTCCAGAATAACACCGGCCACAAATTGTTGTCAGCTACGGACAGATGACAGTGCTTATTGGTCAACTGATTTTTGTCAGAAAAATACAACTCTGTACATTTAGGCAATCTATGCAGGCTGGCTGCTTTCGAGATACTTTACTGTGTGAGCTACATTAAGTACTTTTAACTTAGAACAATGGAAGTGGCCATGAAGCCCTGGAAGCAACATGCCAAAAGTTAAAGCATTATGCTGGAAATACAAGCACTGAACTACTACACCTCTGGAGTTTCTATGACAAAGATCAAACGCAATGTGCACTGTGATGCTGCAGGTTGAACCTGGACAAATTTACTCGACTCAGTATCCTGAATTGGCTTTGGCTAGACTAAAGACTAACGCGGCTCTGAAACTTCTGGCTCCCCTTCCATGGATCTGTTCCTCAGATGACAGTACTGTGGTTTCTTATGAAATGCATACTTCCTATGACTGTGCTTCCACTAAAACTTGTGCAAGATAATCTGGGGTCTTTTTTTTTTCCTAACATTCTGCTCTTGCATGCAGAACGCAGCGTTAGAGTTACTGATGAGGCAACGCGGACAGTACCGTAAAATCGTGACTCTAAAGATTCATTAGAAAACTTTGAGATGTTTCAGAAGCTAAGTACATATATCACAAGTGGCAGATATAATATTTTAATGCATTCTTTTCTAACATCACAGTACTGCTTTTCATTAAACAGATTCTTTATAGTCCCTGTAACACTTCTAAGATGGCATGTTTTCATTAAATAGTAAGTTTGGAGATACTGGGTTGGAAAGCTGTCAAAGTCTGTTTGAAATGTTTCATTCAATTAAATATGTCATTTGTAGGGGAGTGAAATTATGCTGCTGAACAGATATCATGGGGCAAATTGTCTAGCTGTACTTTCATCTAAACATTTGCAGACTTGTACAGAATTCTATTTAACACATCCAAGGAAACTAATCCTAACATGGAGAATTTATAAACATAGAAATTTAAGCAATTGCAATGAAAAATCAGAACTTATTAAAATACAACCAGCAAAAGGTAAACAGTGCTGTGGGATTACAAAAGGTTATATGCAAGCATCTGCAATCATTTTAGAGAGCCAGGCTCTTACATTAATGAAGTCACTGAGCCTAGGTTTATTCTTAGACTCTAACCAATAATCACGCCCTCTCTGTATCTCATTGCGCTTGAGTGTGTGCCTGTAGGTTTGCATTTTGCATTTTTAATTTAAATGAAGTTGTCTTGCCATTTCTGCAGCTTGTTGAAACAGAAAATAGTATTTTTGTTTTACTAAACCCACAATTTTTTCCTTGCCACAAGAACGAGCCATTTGCTCTAAGCGGGCTGCACTCATGTTTCGCTTGCAGAACACCGTTGACTTTTACAGATACGCCTTCATTTTGCCCGACACCTCGTTGTCTCTCTCGCTAACCTTTTAAAATTCTGGATGAGGAGCGCAGAGATGTGTAAGGATATTTTTGTACAAAATCTGTGTTTAAGTCTCAAGCCTACAAAGCTGGTACACATAGTCGTTTAAAACTAAGAAAGTGCAAAAGCCCTTGGACTGGCTGCAGGCTGTCAGACCAAAGGTCCACGTAGTCCTATACTCTGTCTCCAGTGGTGGCCAATACTAGGGAAATAGCTCGTGAAGAGGACAAGCGTGCTACATTTCCCTGAAATACTGCTCCTGCTCTGCCTCCTTCATGAGCCAGGGACAAATGCGGAGTGGAGACTCTGAGATTAAACAAGAGCTCACAAGGGTGTTCTCACTCTCCCCTGACACTCTTCCTTTCCAATTAAAGCAGAGACTTCCATGAAGATCATTAATTTGGTAACACCAGACTGCAGCTGCAGATTTGAGGCAACGCGTTAAGGCTAACGGCAGCAGTTACAGCGTGGGGGTGCTCAGAAGTCTGCTCCCACGGCGGCCTATGGATAAGGCTTTGATTTGTGCCTAGCACAATTTTACTGGGACAGAAAAACAGCCAGTAAGATACCCACTGTCTGAGTAACCTGCGTGTTCTTGTTTGGAGGCTGACTGTGCATGCTCGTGTGGTTTTCAAGTGCGTAAGGGTAGGCAAAGCTGCACGAGAACACGGACTCCTGTTAACACTCCTCCAATCCAATAAAAATAAATCACTCTCTGGCATTGCTAGCAGCATCATTTCTTGCACAAAGGTGTAACTGCACGTTTTCCAAACCAATTCTGAAATGAGCACATCCTTCACCATTCAGGCCGCTCCTGCCGTGTACCGACTGCCTCAGCCCCAGCCACCGGGCAGCGCATCCCAAACACTGCATCAGCTGTGGCATGTGGCACTTCGGGTGACTTGGGAAAGCCTGGAGTGATTTTTTGAGCAACATTAGGTTATAGCCTCTGAGGATGATGGCTCATTTCCAACTAACTCTGCTTGAACATATGACTTGAACTTGGGATGAGGCGATTCAGCTGTTTGCAGAACAAAAGCATGGGCCTGAGGTATCAAGCAACGGGCGAGTTTGCGGAGTGGAGGCATGTGAAAGAAAGAATGGGAGTTGAAATATTCCTCCTTCCCTTCCTCTTTCTTACCCATTAATTACTTTCCTACATTCCCTGCACTTCACCTTAGCCATTCTTCATCACCTTTCCATTCCCTCTCCTTTTCCCCACACTACCCCTCCATAGCCCTCCTTTCATCACCTCTTAACAGACCTATGTTTGTTATTACAGTGTGGAACAGGAGGTACGTTTTTCTTACTAAGCAAGACAGAACAAAGCAGCACAACCACATTGGTGCTCTCAGACAAACCTCAAATCTGGGGGTACCACAACACGGTGTGTGAGGCTGGCAATTGCCAGGGCACCAGGCGACCAACTCCACAAGATGTGACTTCAGTGGGACCTCTGATGGAGACAACACAGACCATCATCCCTGTCTGTCAGGTCAGGCTCCATGTTCATGTCTGCCAGGTAGGAAAGGAAGAATGGCCAGTGAAATCAGGACACTGGGGTATGGGTAAACTAGGTTTTTAGCTTTTTTTCTTTGTTTTTTTCACCTTTCTCCCTGCTGCATGCTTCGACTGTATCTAATTCCTTGACTCTGCCGTGTGTCAGAACCCTTTGTGAAGTAACTAAACACATTAACTACACAGAAAATGACTTCAGGAAAGCATCAGCTCAATGCCTGTGGTTTTAGCCAGGTGAGCTGGCTCGCTGCAGACTGTGAGCGTGGCAGAGCTGCAGCAGAGGGATGTGGGAAGAAAGGGCAGGCAGTGGGGCTGGGGCATGAGGATCCCTCCACCCCGCTCCACTGGCAAGCCTGTGGTCAGAAACACAAGGAGAAAACCCACAACATCAACTGCTTCTGCTTTTACTTATTTAGGAACTTATTAATGTCAGAAAGAGGTTCTGACTTCTTGCTACAGTAAGGTTTTTGCTTGGCCCAGGGGTCCAAACTTGCTTCTCACCTCACTGGAGGGCATCTCATTGCACTGAAGTCACTGAAGATATGCTGGTAAAGAGCTTGGGCAAGAAGGATCAGACACTGCCTTTTAGCAGCTAAGACACAAAATTACAATTTTCTTTTCAACTCAAGGAAGTAATTAGTTTATAGTAACATTTAACATTTAGTTGCTGACAGAGATATGACACTTATCTTACATAAGTCATTTTAATTATTCCTACTAACCAAGACCTCAAAAATATTGTGTAGTCTAGGCTAACAATGCCTTTCCAGATATTTTTGGTTCTACTGTCATTTGAAAAATTGATGCCTAGAGCATCAGCATTTATCAAGCTCATTATAGATTTCATCCAAATGACTACAGATAATTAAAAGTATGCTTCATTTTTATTGTAATGTTTTCTCCCCTAACACTGCAAAGTAATTCAGTTGTTGCTCAGGGTTTTAGGAATTAATGTAGACTCATCTGCCAGAAAATAAAGTTTCCGAGGATTATATACAAACTATTCATATATACAGACATGAGTCACATGCAGAAATGGAATGTGCCTACACACACACACACTCACTCACTCTCTCTTTGGGGCACTATATGCATTTTCACGTACATAAAATAGCCTTACAATTAATGGTTATTTCAGATACAGAGCCTGAGACACTTGGGTAACCATCCTTTTAAAATGAGTCATCTCTGAGGCACTTGGTCAATTTAGACACACCAAAAAAATCCCTTTAGAAGATGTCTGCCATACTCACATTTATATATTACCTATGTGAAAGGTATGCACCTGATGCCCCATTATTCTACACCACCCAGGATTATTCACACTTAAATAAAGCATATGTGCACCTCCACTGCAGACATCAGTGGAGAAACCTTGGCAGCGTATTGCTTTATTTTGTGTAGGTGTTACTAGCTTAGAAGATGCCTAGAGTGAAGAAACAAATCTTCTGAGAAACTTTCCAACAGGACTCTGGAGAGCCATCCTTCCTGAGCGAAGATTTAAGTGATATACCGAAAGTTTTTTAGTGATGTAAAACCCATTAGGAAACTTCTGAACTAACTCAGCTTCCTCTGCATTGGGAACTACGTCATTCGCGTACAAAAAGCTGGATGAACCTCGGGCAGGCATTTCCACACAGCACTGAATTCACATCAGTTTAAATATTTGTTTCCTACTGTTCACGCCTCGGGCTATGTATGTCACACCTGGAACTGCTATGATAGCTGTTAATAATGTTCATATAAACCACATACATGATTTTTTTTTTGGACTGTTTATGAATCATTAGTACAACACTGAGTTTGACTTGCATAAGTATGATACATTGCACCTAGAAACCTGCTTCACTCTACGATCCTTAACAGTACTTCAATTAAATCACATAATGTATGATGAATTTTCCTTGGCACACCTTTATCATCAAATGCTTTATGTTTTGACATGACTTTCCAGGTTACTTTGAAACTGAAATTACCCATGAATAGCAACGGCATTAAAAAGCAATTACAGATACATGTCTTTTTAATGCCTCTATTATAATCCACATTCTGGTAAATCAGAGAGAGCCTATTCAGTAACACAGGCACAGAAGAAACTCTAACGATTTAGTATTAATATCCATGTGAAGCCGTGCTAGCGTGGGGTTGGTAAGGTAGTTTCAGGCTGGGGTAAGAAAGAGGGGGAAAAAATACAATGAGTAGAATCTGACATCAATATTAGGAAATAGATCTATATTTTATAAAGGCCATTTTATCCAAGACAGTTTAGGTTTCCTCCCACTCACAGAATGAATTCACAGTGAATAAAGCCTTGACTGATGAGAATATTTCACATGCAGATTTGGATTTTATGTAAATTATTTAAGTAAGTTTTAGAAAATTTGAGCAGTGATGTAGAAATGTTCCCCTGCCTATGCATATCAGTCAAAGAAACAACACGCATCGCCAAGGAATTCATAAGGGTAAAACTTTTGCCAACAGGTTTAAGACTAGAGTATGGCACGGAAAAGATGAGACTACAGTACCCTAGCCCTTAAATTTGCCTCCTCCTGAGGACAGAGGAGAAGGCAGTGCCTTGGACTAGTACTTTAGGCTAGGCTTTAGCAGCACTAAAACCTCTGCCCAGAACAGCACATTGCAGCTGGAGAAACCTAAATCCGGAGAATGTGGAGACACACGTTAATGCCAGTCAATACCCAAAAGGAAAATTTTTGCAACCTTCACATCTGGAATATCAAAAGAAAGGTGAATTACATGAAAGGATAAGATTTTTTTATTTTTTTTGCTTTATCTCCTAGTTATTTCCAAACGACTCAGAATGGTCTTTATTTTATTTCAGTTACACTCAAGCCAGGACATGTTTCTCCAGGTTTTAGTGTCAGATAGCATCAGATAAGGCAAGAGGTTGTTTTTAATAACAGAGAACTAAAACAACAAAACCCCTAGAGTAAGTCCCTCCAAAAGAGCTCCCCAAAGGAGAACTGCTCAGACACTACAAGAGGCTTGAGTTAAGCAATGTATAATAGTCCACTGCATTGCAAACACACACAAAAAATCTGTTTGCTTTCTTGCACATCGCTGAATTTTTACTCTTTCAATTTATTTATGTCCGAAAAAATACATACAGTATTTTATTGTCCTACCTATTGTTGATTGTTCTACCTAAAATAAAGGGTGGGGTTTTTTTATTTAAGCTGGGCTCTGCCATTAGTTCAATACTAACAGGGACATCATGAGGCTGTTTTACCTGATGAGAGATGTTACGCTGTGCTGCACCGTAGGAATTAGCTACAACACTTCCACAGCAAAAAGCAGGAGATAAAATTTTATCAGCATCGTGCCAGCTGCCCAAACAAGGCAGCACACACTCAAGGTGTACGGGAGACTTCCTACCACTCGTGTGTCTGTCTGCTACCCAAATCCAGACAAGCCTACAACAGCGTTGTCGACAAAGGTTAAAGAGAAAGCACACACGACAGGAGAGATGCCAGGTTGTCAGGGAGATCTAGATAATACACAACAAAAAAGCTCTAACCCTGCTCGGTTAGGTGAGGGAACAGAAGACACAATCTGAGCTACTAACAAAATCGCAGGGAATTCAACAATTTGGGAAACGTGTAATGGGATACTGAGCCTTTCCCCTCCAGACTTCTGGTTTTAATTAGATCCTTGTCCAAAATAATGGAAAGGTTTTTAGCAACTGATGGCTGATGTGTAGATTGCAAAAAGCGAGCTGGTCTGCGATTAGACAGTGATATCATAGTACAATACGCTCAATCTAACCACATTCCCCTTTCCCCTCTCAATTCTGCCAACTGTCTGAGCAGGAAGGAGATACCGTATAAATCCCCAGCTATGCTCTCGCTATTGGGAGACAGGAGGTAGAGCACAATGGAGGTAGACAAAGTGGGCAGGGTGCAGTAAAACTGGCTTACATTTTCTGCATGCAAAGCTCGTCAGTCCCAGGGATGTTAGTCCAGCATCTCAGAGAGCTAACTAATGCAATAAAAGGAACAAAGGAAAAACAGAAATAAAGATAAACAGCTAGGAAAACCAAAACAACAACCACCAAAGAAGTATGTAGAATTTTTCCTTAATATTTGTAGGTGTTTTCAGGCCTAATTGGCCAAAGTTTCCCCATTGGAGTCAGCTCCTTCTTTTCAATAACAAATTCAATAACAAATGACATGTGCCCTGCCACGGCTTTTAGGTAGGGGAGCAGTTTTTATGCTTAGCATAGGTCTAACATTTAAGGATGCCATTAATGATATGCCTCTACTTGATTCTCCCCTTTAAGGCCAGTCTGCTCGGTCCTGGATTTCCCCTTGGTCTGTTCCAATTTTTCATGCTCCAGAGAGGACAAATACCCCAGCTGTACTTGGGAAAGTGCAACGGCTTGCAGTTCGCATGGCCTCCTGACACGTGCTGTTTCCCCATACTGTAACACACCAAGAGAGATGAGCTTTGGTCTGCAGCTCAAGGCACTAGTTTTTTTCAGCATCAAGAGCTATGAGGAAGTTTTCCTTGGAAGGTGGTCCTCAGTGCAGCAGTTAATTTCTTTACCTTGATCTGATAGAAATATTTACTCTTAAGGAGTACACCGGCTGATGAATGTACATACTTGGTTCCATAAGCATATTTGGGACATACCTAGAAAGTGCACAGGAAGCAATATTTCATAAATATTAGTGCAAATCAGCAGAACCTCCTACTGAGCTATGGTGATTCATATCAGCTGAAAGAGATACGACAACAAAAAACAGTATTAAAAAGAGACTGGGTCCTTTGATAAAAATCAGGCAGCAGACAAATGAGGCTGAGTTGTGAACTCAATGAAAGACAGTAATTGTGACTTATGAAAGAAGAAAAAAACCATTACAGCACTGGAATTCCAGAAATCTGCTCTCCTAGGATGAAATTTTTCTTATCCTTTCTGATGGATGAGAAGCTCAAAGTACAGTGTCACTGAAACAGGAAAGAACTGCAGCTACAGAGACCCAAATCTGCCAAGATACAGAGAGCGCTGCCAAAAAGGCATTTTAAACTTTAACAAGACCTGACCAGAGACTATTTGGCTTGTCTCAGTTTCCTGATGGTTAGAAGCTGGAAAGGTAGCAGAACCTCAGCAAAAATACCTGGAAAGCCTAGGTGGCAGAATAATAGCCAGGAGTGTGTCTGGAAGGGGGAGGACACAGGAACATCAGGTTTTGGTTTGTTGCTATCTACAGATTTTTAAAGATATTGTTTACTTGAAAGTTTTTCTGCAGCTGGCTTGATAATGCAACAAATCAGTTCAGCTCGTGGCTCCACACCTCAACAAACAGAAGGCAAAGCTTCCCCTGCTTCCCAAAATGCCTCTCCGCATCTCACTGAGCTTATTTTTCTTTATGTGCCTTAATTTATTTTTTTTTTTGCCTTGATGGTCTAGAAGTAAGACAGTCTTATAACTTTTGCGATGCAAATGGTTCCAGTATGAAAGCAATGACCAACCACCCCACGAAAGGATCAGCAAGAAAATGTTGACATTTTGTATGTTTGTCTTTGAAGAATCCCCGTTGCCAATTACAGTTGGCTGCTGTCAGGGAACATTACCCCTAACAAGATCTCTAGAAACACACAACGAACACGATCTTGAAGTTTCTAATACTCCAGATCAGTAGGAAGCTTGAGGACAGTGATATCATGCTGCCAACAGCTGTCATAAGTAGTACGGTTTCATCTTGTCGTTGGCCTAACAACTGTCTTTTCCTTTTCTATTTCATGCTTCAGCATATCTTCAGCTGTCATAACAGATATGTCATGCAATATTACTGTCCCAACAATATCAGTTCAAATTACTTCCCAGGATATTCCTCTTCTGGCCTCTCAAAGGCATGAGTCTATTTTCTCAACTGCAGTCAGGGCAAGAGTAGAACTAATTCACTCTGTATCAGTGTATCTTTTCCATAAAGTACCAAATTCAAGATGTCAAAGATTAATCCGAAAGGCAAATTCATGTAAAATTGCTAAATCACGGCACTTATGTGCTGAGTTGCTATGGAAAACTTCCCAGCTGAAGGAAGAAAAATCTTTTGGTTATGGCCTCAGTGCCAAGGTAACAGAAAGATGTTCTGTCGTCCACGCCGACTGATTACCCGCAGGCTTTTCCCACCAGCAAAATTAGGAATGTGCAATGCTCTTTTTAAGCTTTGCCACTTCCGAATAATTATCTGCTCCTGGAATCAGAGATGTGAAGAACATAACAGTTTACAGAGAAAAATCCTCAAGAAAACAGTACTGTTCCAGTGGTATAGGTTTAAAAATGTCTACAAAAAATCGCATTCAAGATGGGGGAGGAAAGGAAACTGTCATTCTGAGGGCTGCAAATTCAGAAAAAGCTGCCGCACATAACAAACACCTTACAGGTCAGCCTGCACTCACTGATGCAGCTCTCGACGGACTGACTGTTCAGACCTGTTCAATGTTTAGGAATCTTCCATGAAGACACAGCTCTTGCTGTAGCAGAACCTTGAACCTACCGTGTATTTATTGTAAGGTGTCAGCTGTGGGCAGCCGTGACGAAGAAAGGGTGACAAATGCTCTTTCTCACCGTATGTCTCAATGTTAGAAAAGCAGGTGTGCCATAGCATGAATATTTTATTTCCACGGAGAAATTATTTCCTCGTTATGATGTACTAGTTGCTCTGCACAGCTGATTTCACACTTGGTTGGTGTAGATGATGCTACAGGTCATATAGTCGCTTGCTGACACGCAAGATAAAAACCTGTCTGCTGGAGTCAAAACCCAAGCTCTCTTCATCAGAGTCAATATTTCACTCAAATCATTACAGCAAATATGGTTTATCTGTAGGCAGAAGAGGAAAGGAGTAAGCCAGCAGACAGCATTCAATCTAAGACAGACATCCAGAAACCTATCAGATAATACATAGGAGAGCTAAATCGTGTCTGTACAGAGGTAGACATGCACCAAGTATCCCAACAGTGAACTGCTGCCAAGAAAATGAAGTCTAGTCAATTCAAATTGCAGTGAAGAGCATTTTCAAGTTTTCTCTTTCCCCTTTATTTGCCTGCCAATTGTGTGTGTGTGGGTACAATTTCGTCTTCCTGTTTTGAAAAACATCTCCTCCTCTTCCCACTGGGTAAAGCCTACCAAAACTACATAGGAAACTGCAGAATTATGGCTAGGATCCAGCTGAGATTTCAGCACCCATTTAAGTAAAAACACATGCTTATTTCCAGCTCTCTTCAGAGAAGTCTCTAAGCACATGCCTGAAGCTTTTCAAATGTTATTGTGTCTTGTTTTGGTTTGGTTTTTTTTAAACTGTTTGATAAAAGTAAATGTTAAGTAACCAAGCCCTTCAGAACAGAAGCAGCCCTCAAGTGTGCAGGTCTTAACTGGTACAGCACATAAGCCTAGGTTTGCTCAGGGCACTTTCTGCCAAGATGGTGCTATATCTAGAAAGCCAACATGCAACAAACAGGAAGGGCAAAAATTAATTGGACTTCATCTCCTTTGTGCACAGTACGTGTTGAAAACATCCAGACAGAAGCATGACTCTTTACTGTGGCCATTTAACAAACAAAGAAATCATCCTGAAGACACAAAGAGCAACGACAGAGTAGAATAGAATAGAATAGAATAGAATAGAATAGAATAGAATAGAATAGAATAGAATAGAATCATTAAGGTTGGAAGTGACCTCAAGGATCATCTAGTCCAAAGTACCAGCACTCAGTGTTACCTATTAAATGTGAGAGCATGATCTGGACTGCAGCAGCTTTTATATCCAGACAAGAAAACGCTGGCTCCTCTGAGGGTGAAATCACATCAAACATCAGGAGAGGAAAGCGTGGCAAGTGCCACCCTATCCTATCATGAAGGAACATCGATGAATTAGCAAAGAACCCGAGGGAACGGCATGGAGCTGGCCCAGGGGAGGATTAGGTTGGAGGTCAGGAGAAGGTTCTTCCCCCCGAGGGTGGTGGGGCCCTGGCACAGGCTCCCCAGGGCAGTGGTCACCGCCCCGAGCTGGGCTGAGTTCAAGCAGCGTCTGGCCAACGCTCTCAGTCATCTGCTCTGGTTGGGCTGGTCCTGTGTGGGGCCAGGGGTTGGGCTGGTGGTCCTTATGGGTCCCTTCCAATTCAGACTATTCTATGATTCTATGATGCTATGAAAGTCATTCAGCAGGTACCGGCGAGAAAAGTGTTTTCATAAAAAAGATGTTTAAAAGAAAATCATAATTTGGCTTCTCTATTCTTGCTACTTCTCCTGTTCTCTCTACAGCTATCCTTACGCATTTGGCCTAGGTGGCTCAGAAATCAGTGTCCTCTGACTGTTTGGCTCCTGCCTCCCAAAAACCAAGTGGACTGTGAGGTGCTGAATGCCAGGCTGATGGGTCACCAGCACAGTTTGGCTTCAGAGGTCCTCATGCTCCTGCAGGATCTGTGCAGCACATGATGTGAGGCTAGCTTCTGCTTTCCCCAGATATTCATGGTCATCCATAAAAACCAAAATTTTTCTGTCTTGCATCTGATTAATTATGAGTTTGGAAAACACTACAAAAATCTTCATTAAAATAAAAGAAATAACTATAGAAAAGAGTCCTTTTGAAATCACACCATTATTCACAGTTCCAGTATCAGCAACTTCTGTACTCCAGGCAGAATGAAACCCACTAAAATTCACTGGAGAAATTTCAAAATATTTAAAGAAAATGGAAGAGACAAGGAATACGGCTCTGAAAAGTCAGAAGACCGCAGAAGCCTTAGAGATAAAGCACAATTTGCAATCTTCTCAAGTTATTTACAGCAATTTAAAAGTATCTGGAGATTGCACCAGGAAACTGATGAGTTGCTTCTCCAGCTCCTCACTTGCCTGTCTTCTCCAGGCCAACACCAGGTGCTGCCTAACCCATCAGCCTGCAGTAGCAGTGATCTCCATAACGTTCAGGCTCACCAGCATCTTAAGCCAAGCAGTGCAGAATAGCAACAGAAATTGTGGTGCAATTCTACACCAGTGGTCCAAATGGTACTCTGACGTGTCGGTGGTTACACGATTTCCAGCAAAATGTTCATAACCAGTTCAAGCCAACCGGTGAGACTCATTGAACATGCGACTGCGCTAGTTCATTATTTCTTACCACTTTGTACTCTAACGATATTATCTCAGGCTTCAGTAATACTGTGACAGCGTTAGACTTCTGTGTGGGTTTGTAAAATGCTGAGTCACTATAAAGGGATTTAAAACATCAACTGAGAACAGAACAGGATTTTCAATGTGAGCATGAGGAAAGAAAGAAAAAGAACGAAAGTGGTGAGAAAGGCCATTAGTCTGCTACAGACTGGGGAGGCCATTCATCCGGAGTAAAGGCTTTTGTAAAGGTATCGATCCATCATTACAAAATGAAGTAAGTCAAAGGGTTAAAGTATAAAGAGGTACTGGCAGACTTGTACTTATGGAATTGCACTATGATTGTATCTCACAGTGTGAAGGTGAACGAGTTTTGCTGTTTTACAGGCAGACGACTACGGAAATTGAAGAGTATGTCTTCTGGCACAACTATCAGTCCCTGCTGGGGTTTGGTTATACCAGGAAGTGCTAGGATAGGCTTAACCCTTCTAGCTCTTACAAGAATAACTATCCACCATCCTTGACACACACTGAAGCTTCCTTAATATGATGAAGAACAAAGGAAGGATAGGAAAAAACCAACAAAAAAAAAGAACATCTGATATTTAAAGGTCAGCTAAAAGAGAAACATCTGAAATAATACTTGAGAGTAGTCAGTAATGAGAGAAACAAAGGAGAAAAATGAGCAGCAAGAACCCCTTGAGTCTACTCCTAATTCCTCTACTGAAGCAGCTTCAGGAACTCTCTTAATTTCTCCAATTCCCTAGTTTTCTCATGTGTGAAATACAGTTATGCTCTCATGCCCCAGTACTGCAGACTAGACAGTGGTACCTGCAGATCTTCACCATTTATATCACATAGCCCTGTGGGCTTTGGTGGTAGAAAACAAATATAGTTCCGGGGTTGCACAGTGTGAAGATTTTTCATATCTGGCTATATCAGCCTTCTAATGCAAGACCTTAAAAAGAAATAAAATTCATAATTTTAACCTAAGAATAGACACATCACTTCAAGAGAAGAATAATGAAAGTAATACTAAAAATGTAGCAGCGTTAGGGGACAAACATGGAAGCAAGGAACTTCCATGCTAAGATGAGGAATTCTGCCCAGCACAAAGATGGTCAAAGAGGAGCAACGGGCTGATGCAGACCGTAGCATCATGGGTATGACGATGGAGTGCTCCAGCCACGGGAAGGAAGGGACACTGGTATTTATACATGTATCGTGGCTATAGCAATGGGCAAATTAGAGCTGACCACACAACGTGACATATTACTCTGATGAGGGAAAATTCTAGCCAAGTGGTTAGCCTCATTACTTTTAGTTATCAACAGAAAACACATTATCACATCATCACTAGAGAAAGACTTTATGACTGTTACCTACAGAGCTCTTAAGTCAGGAAGAGAACAGAATTGTAAGAGAGAAGATCCAAAAGAAGGGAAATGGGAAAGCAAAAACTTCTCCTAAATAATAATCCATCTTAATTACAAATTACTTATGCAATGAACTAAAAATACATTTACTCTGTCTGTATAAAAATGCATCTTTCCACTGTTAGTTCAGTTAAGAATTGCATCAATAGCACTATCTTTACATTTCCAACAAAATGCTACTGTATTAGACAAGTATCTTCAAACAGTGTATGTTGTGGTGTTCTACTGTTGGGCATTCACGCTGTAGCAGTTTTGGACTACTTGTGACTGCTATGATAGTCTATTAAACCACCAAGTATTTTAAACTTTAAAAAAGTTACTTAGCCAGTGAGAAACAATGAGGAACAGTATGAGCACAGATGAAGAGCTGGCAGCACATGGCCTCTCCTTTGTTCTCAGTCACAGTAAGTTTCCAAGCTCTCATCTGAAGAGGTTATTATTATGTTCACACCCTTATCCATCGCTCTTACCCCATTTCATCAAAAGGCAAAGCTCATATTCACACGATGAGTTACAGGTAAATAACCATTACCACTACTTTAAAGTGTAAAAAGCATTCTTACATAAAGTATTCAAAAAAATAGGAGATCTTGCAAAGTAATTAATTTTTCAAAGACATGATCCTCAAACTATTAGTTTAAACATCAGTTAGGTGGTTGAAGGAGAACCTAGAGAGGAACTCAGCATTACCAGTTAAAATTATGACTCATCTTTCCCATCTTAGCATTTCAATGCACATTTTTAATACCCGTTTAAAATCATACCCTGTTCTTCAGGAGGACAAGGCTTTCAAGTGCTTTGTAAGGTCCAGACATGCACAATACAAAGGCAATACAAAGCAGCCAGACCTGGATTCTGGCATCTTTTAATGGCTATTTCTCCGTTTCTAAATGTTGCAATGATTCTATAGAAAGTGACTGCCTGTTCTTGCACTTACAGACTCTGTGATCTTATCGTCTTGGCTGCATCTGCCTGAAGAGACCTCTTCAGCTTCCCATTGTACTCTCTGTCTCATAACTTCACCATTTTTCTCTCCTCAGCTGTATTCCAGTCTTTTTTCCACTCACATGTTCACTAATGCGTCTACCTGAATGGTACCCATTTGCTTCACACATTAGGAAACTGAGATTTTTTTAAAAGCAAATACGAAGTGGAAGTTCTGCCACCCATACCAAAAGGCTCAGAGTTTGACCAACTGCTGCGCACAACTTAAAACCCTGAACTCATCCAGTGAGGGGCTGTTCAGCAGGCTAAAAGTTACGGGTACATAATAATGTTAATAATACAATTGTATTTCAAATCAAAAGAAGAAAACACTTTAATGAGTCTAATCCAACAAGCAAGAGAAACTTAAGATGGGGCTATGTTAAATCCAGGACGTTTACTAGCCCAGCCGTCATAAATTTAAGAGCATTTCTTAAAGCAGCATCACAGAAGCTTCCATGTGCTTTATTTTTCTACCAGGGCATGTTTCATACCTTTAATCAGCCTCCCTTTCTTTTTCCCACTATCAGATGTCTGCAGAAGACCCCGAACCAAGAGTGACTTCAGCTCACCTACCCCACTTTATGGAGCAATATTATAATGTTGCGCCTGCAGAGTTTTCACTGTGAGCTGCTCTCTCTATCAAGGATGTAAGAGCTAAACCTGGATTCAGGACAAAAGCCACTGAATGAGCATTTTAAGAAGGCCAAGACCGATAAAACGATTGTAAGCAAAAGTAAGTTTTGTCACTGAATCTTTGTCAGCATTGTTGGAGGAAAACAGGTCATGTCAAGCAAACATAATCACTGATATGATTACGTTTGGTTTTATACAGATGATTACATGGTTTAAACTGTTGTAAAGCATTTGATTTAGTAACATACAGTGTACAGACTAAGTATCATATAGTGCACTGCCTGAAGATCCATGTACAAGACACGTTAAATGAAATGGGCATTGGTGAAGCAGGAAAATTAAAAAAAAAAAAAAAAAGGGTGTCAGCAAAGCATCCTCTTATTCAGTTCCTGGTGGGATTCCACAGGATTTTGTAGCAGGCACTGTGTTATTCTGCACTGTGATCAACAACTTTGAAGTAAAAATAAAATATGCAGCTTGCTCAAACTTGGAAGGAAATTCCTGTGATGAGAAAGGACGGACCACGCTGTTAAACGGGCCACTTGAAGGAAGATAGCTATTAGTGCAGCAAAATACAGAGACATTGATCCATTAGAAACATCTCCACATCGGTGGTGGTTTCGATTTTCTTAAACGAGTATGAACGCAGCGTATTCCCACAGAATAGTGAGAAAGAACAGGGGACCTCCTTCTTGGAAAGCAGTGATTGTAGAATAATACTGGGTCGGACATAACAACATCAGCCATCCAAGGCTGCGGACATGAGAAAAAGTGGTGAAATGAAAGAACGACCCAAAATTGACAGAATCGGGAAAAGTGCTCCCAAGTAAGAGAAAACTGAGGCAATTTGGTGAGTGGTTCAAAGGATAATTACAGGACCTTTAAGAATACAGCAAAGAAGAGAGGAAGAGGCACCTTACCAGCTCTGAGGGGTTCTCAAAGGGAAAAAAAAAAAATTAGAGAAAAATATTGACGGAAGACTCTTCTGATCTAGACTGGGCCTTTCTGAAAGGTCTGAGTTAGCTCACCAGGCATGTCAGGGAGCCCTGTGGCAGCCGAGGGAGGTCTGCACTGTGCTGCCAAGCAAAAAGCATGCCCCAGGTAGCCACATCTGCCAACCGCTCCAGCACGGGCATAACTCAACAGCAGCCAGTGGTTTGGAACACATAAAAGGTCAGACCAGAGAAAATCACAGGTGGACCTCATGTTCTGTATGCGTCTGTGTGTAAATACCCAACACGGATGCAGAAGGACACCTTATCAGTGTCTTGCAACCAAGAACGAAGAGATTAGATGCAAAAATATTTCAAGGAGAAAAAAGGCTGTTGGGAATGCATCTCCCAGGGCAACGCAGCATGAATTGGGAATCATGGATATAGGATGCTCCGGCCTCTTTAACTGAACCCGTGGAGGGGACAGACGGCAGCATATTAAGTGGCTTGGAGAACATGAAGGTGCCTATGACGCTATGAAGGACCAATGTTTTAAAATAAAGCATGTAATAGCGAGATCTCAACTTCTGTGTCATACCAGACCTTCTCAAAGCTACACACTTCTTATGCAGAGAACACACACACGAGGAGCATTGCTGGCAACAAATCTGGTGACTGCTCCTAATCAGAGGCCTCCCTCCTCTTCGAATCTGATGGAATCCTTCTCAACCGCTATTGTACATGTTGCCTATAATTACTGCATATACGCTAGGTTATTGTGATGCAAATTAAAATATGCAGCAGGAAAAGTTGAATTTTTTTTAAAAAACATATATATGTCCTTAAATTACACTGTGGTCTGAAAACACAGTTCTTCATTCACTCCATGTATTAATTTCCAATATGCACTTTTTCTCAGAATTAATCTGAATTCTCCAAAACACCATTTGTTTTGTTTGGTTAAACAAATTGGACATTGCTTTTCAAATGGATGAGAAGCAGGTAACAGTGTTCAGAGCGCCCGCGGCCTGCCCGGGAATGCAAGGTATTCCAGCATAACGAGAGATTGCAGAGCATGAGATTTGACACTTCTTTAACAAAATGGCATTTCTCTGACAGAAGTCTTCCGAGGTTAAGTATGTAGAGCAGCTACAATTTATGCAAACGAAATCTACCCTGATTCTCTGATCACATCTATTTTCTGTCTCAAGTATAATCTAAAAACATCAAACACATCTCATCTCCCTCTTCTCCCTCCCCACCCTTTACTGAAAATAGTGGTGGTGCTTTCAGGAAAAGGTCCATGAAAGCACTACTGTTGCCCTGAGTTCACTGGTGATTTTTCAGGTGTGCTTGTTTTGACAATGTATTTCTTATCTGTTCTTCAGGAATATTTTAAAACCACTGAGCCATGTTGCAACTCTCCACTGCAAAATTCACCAAGGAGCAAGTTAAATAAAAAAGGAGCTAAAGAAAATGTCTATATGTGCAATACAAAATGAGTAAGACACAACCACTGGCTCTTACTAAACATAACTCAACAGTTTAATTTACTTTCTTCGTATGTTACCGTCCCTCTTCCAATACTCTTCTTTTCTAAAGGTCTCCGTTTTATCATTGATGTGGACCAGAAACTCTTGTACCATTGTAAGCTTTGTAATACTTTAATGTGTCCTTTAAAACACACCTACTCTTCCTAAATGAATTCATTGAAAATATGATTTATTACCTCGCTTTTCATTTCATCAGCCAGTAATCAAATTCTTAATGTGATAATATTAATGCCAAACAGATTTCACAGGAAGAAATATGAAAACAATTTCCATATGCTCCATTCTTCCTGTTTATTGACTCTTACTAGCTGACAGAGCACAGAAAAAACCCCAGAAATCTGAAGGCAATGTTCTCAGTCGTGATGTAAGCAACAAAAACTAAGAAAATCATCTCAGTTGTTTCTAGCTACCCTAAATATGAATGCTTAAATGTTCTAAAAATTGATAAATCAAGCTATTATCTGTGCTAATATATATATATATATATTAGTCATATCTTCACAAGATAACTCTGCCTTCAAATCACAGATGATCACTTTGGAAATGAACATACATTACTACTCAGGTAAGTGAAAAATTTACAGGAAAATACCAAATACTGGCCAAAGGCACATTTGCTCATTGTTCAAAGATGTCACATGAAATATTATGTCAATAATAAACATTTCATTCCCTGCTATACATCAGAGTACATAAAATCTGTCAGTAGGTTGGCCAAATGGAGTGTCAGAATGCAAAATGGGGAAAACTAGAAATGGAGCTACAAGTGTTTAACAGAAGACCCTAAATTTAATATTGTTTCCCCTTTACTGGCAAGAAAAGTGCGACGGTGGGCAGATGCAGACACTGTTTTCACTGGCTCTTTCAGTGAGACATTTGCCATCTGGTTTGTTGAGGTAAAGTGAGTTGAGAGAAAAAGCCAAGATCTCTCTTTGAATGTTAAATGAGTTGTTTCTGTTACAGAGTAGATATTAAAACTTAAACTGCTTGGGTAGAGGTTCGTTCTTTTCCTTTAAACAACCATTCAGTTGTTAATACACTATTCAATTATAAGTAATGTAGTATATATGAGAAAATCTAATGACACTATAACATTTATAAGTTAAAAGCAAAGGCTTCATATGCTGACAATGAATTGCAATTTTTATCTCAAGGTATGTATGCTTACCCTTTCCAATGTTCGCTTTCAATTCTGTAAACTATCTTTTTACATTTCATGTATATTTATGAATATACTATTACTGCCAAATTCCTAGCTTAGCTATCCTTGCAGAGCTTAATACATATTCAAAAGTCACAGCTGTGACTAGGAGGAGATGAGTATTTTTGTGGAAACCAATTTTTCTCACATATCAAAATGTATTTCCTTAATTTATTGTCACATGCTTGTTAAACCATATTTTAGATTCTTTTCCTAATGCATACTTATGCAGAATACGTGTTGCCGTTTAGAAGACTCCTACAATTGCAGTCCACACTTATTTAAAGAAAGATTTCCTTCAATTATGAAATACTGTGGGCAAAACACTGGCAACAGCATTTGGTGCTTAACAGGAACACTTGGAAAACTAACAAAACTCTAAAATTTTATTAACATGCAGAGTGTTGATGACTCTCCTATAATATCGGTGACAGTTATTATGGCTGCTTTCAGAAATTACTAATTAAGTAACTCAGTAATAAGGATAAAGGATGACAACTGAAATAGATTTAAATCACGATAAAAATCTCTCTGTATACTACAGAGCGATTGGGAAAAGCCATCTTCTGGAATGGTTTTAAACATTGGGAAAAGCCATCTTCTGAAAACTTTTTTTACTGGTTTTGTTTTGTTGTTTTTTTTACTGTTTATCACTCAGTCTTAACTGGACAAATGACTTCTTAAATCTTGATTTCACTGAAAGATGTGACTGTTGGGCTAGCCGTAAATGTCTGATGCATGGCTGTTACTCACAGGTAGAGTGAGGCAGTATTGCTCCCTTCAGCAGTGATCCATCCCGTGGAAAGGGAAGGTTTGCTGGAAGCGTATAAAGGGCGGTCCTGTGGAATACACACATACTAATCTTCTCTAAAAGCGCAGCTGAAGGTTTAATTTTAAAATGTTGCAAATTTCGGTTTAGTAAAACGTAGTTTGGATCTATAACAAAATGGAAATTTTCAAGGGGTTGTTCCTACCACTGATGGACTTTCAGTCAGGCAAAGGCTGCAGGAGAAACCAGGGGGACTAGTGAGGCCAGCAGAAGTGGCTCACCTAGCTAATTAGTGCCTAACCTATTGCCTTGCCAGGTGACAGACATTCCCATTCATTCCAGTGGACCTGATCGTCCTGACTGGCACAAGAGCCTTACTAACACCGTGCTTTAAACCTCAGCATGGCCCAACCAAAGTGAGTTATGTGTTGTCCAGGCCACATGAATAACCAGGAGAGAGCCGGTACATAGATTAGCTAGCTAGAACCAATTCTGCCTGCACCAGACAAGCATTTAGCTAGCGCATCTAAAGCACACATTTCCCCTCCTAGTCTGGACAAACTCAAAGAACAGTAATTGTTAAGTTATAACAAGATATGCAAAGAATAAAACATCTGGCATTAAGATACGGTCTGTTCTGGAAAACAATATAATGTAATGTTTTTGCATACTTTGCACATTTATAATGGAATGGCACTATCTCTAGAGCATGGATTTTCCCAATATCATTTTCATCTGGTGAGTGAGCCAGAGTTTGTTAACCATCTGCATATGTGCAGTATAGATTTTAAAAGTAATTATTTTTATAGCTTTCCAAATTGCTATTGCATAAAATAGCATATATTTTTCAGTTAAACAGCCGGAGGTTACATAAAATAACATTTTGCATTCACTTCAGTTTAGCCGTTATGCAACTAAAAATTTGTGTATAAATATTTTGTCTCAAAGAAACGTAAGCATTTGGACTGAAGTTTTAAGGTCCCTTGCTGGTGACAATATTTGAAGGGAGAGGTTTTGGTGGATTATTTTGATGCCTATAGAGATACACTTGGGATGAGCACAGACTGGGAGAAGAACTCCCTGAGAGCAGCCCTGCGGAGAAAGACTGGGGGGTTCTGGGGGACGAAAGGCTTGACATGAGCCGGCAGTGTGCGCTGGCAGCCCGGAAGGCCAGCGGTGTCCTGGGCTGCATCAAAAGAGGCGTGAGCAGCAGGGCGAGGGGGGGATTGTCCCCCTCTACTCTGTCCATCTGAGCCCCTCCCTGCAGTGCTGTGTCCAGCTCCAGGGCCCACAGCACAAGCTGTGCGAGTCCAGAGGAGGCCGTGAAGATAATCAGAGGGATGGAGCACCTCTCCTGATGGAGCTGGGGATGTTCAGCCTGGAGAAGAGAAGGCTCCAGAGAGACCTAATTGTGGCCTTTCAATACTTAAAGGAGTCTTATAAAAAGGATGAAGAGGGACTCTTTACTCGGGTGATAATAACAGGACAAGGGGCAATGGTTTTAAACTAAAAGATGGAAGATTTAGATTAGACATTATGAAGAAATCCTTCCCCGTGAGGGTGCTGAGGCCCTGGCACAGGGTGCCCCGAGAAGCTGTGGCTGCCCCTGGATCCCTGGCAGTGCCCAAGGCCAAGTTGGATGGGGCTTTGGGCACCCTGGGCTGGTGGGGGGTGTCCCTGCCCATGGCAGGGAGGTTGGAACCAGTTGGTCCCTTCCAACCCAAGCCATTCTTTGATTCTGTGATGTCTATCATGACCAAAGTCTACAGAGATCTAATTCAGATGGAAATTTTTCAGGTGGGGTTTTGCAGGGGAAGGGGCTTCATTTGCATATGTGACTCTCTGCTCTTTTTCTACTTTTTCCTCCTGAATGAGCGCTACTGAAATTCTGATTTACAAAGGAAAAAGAATGCCTACAATACCCATGTAAGGCTAACCATCAGCTGCAGTTGTGCTGTAGTCTTTATTGTTCAGGAATGCTTGGGTTTTAGGGGGAGAGGAGGATTTGCTCTAAAGCCTTCTGCTGTATAATTTGTGAATTAAGTAATCAGAAATACCCTAGGTTTCTGAAATATTTACAAACAAATAAAACAGGGCCAAATTGCAACTGAGTAAAAATGACTTGGCTTCAAACACCAACTTTCAGGAGGCAGATTCATGGAGGCAATACAATTAAATCTGTAGTTAAACCTTTGTAACAAAAACTTCCACTGAAGCAAGGTCTAACATGCATTTAAATTTTTCATGTACCCGAAGACAGAGTCATTCCTCTTAAAGACAGCCATCATACCCCAAATAGCTGCTCAGCACGGTCCCAGACTGGCTGAGCTGCACCTTCACTAGGACAAACTACTTTGAAAAGATCTCTAGTTATTTGAAAGGTCAGAATGAGACTGAATACTCCAAAAATACTAAAAAAAAATTTACTGAAGGCTTTTATGTTATTTTTATTTTGCTTTCTTTCAGAGAAGAGCATCATTGGCAGTTAAATCCACATAAGAATTCATACAAAGTTAGGAGGCTTCTGACAAGTGAGTCTTGCAAAATACTACACTCTTTTGGCCTCAGGCAAACAATTTTTTTCTAGTGCATAAACAACAATATCGGCCTACTAACATGTCTAAAGTCTATTTCTTCATGCACAAATTCCATAATTATTTTTCAGGGTTTGATAAATAGCATGAATTCTATATTATGCATGGTCCTCCCCTGTAATGAATAAATTTGCTTTTAAAAGACTGCAGCCTTAACAACTAAATAGGAAATAAACAAGAAAAACAGGAATAGGAACTGTTTCAACACGCTGATTGTAAATAAGGTTAAAAAAAAAAAAAGGCAAAACCCCTAAACTGTATTCAAAGTTTGATAATGAGTTCCAAATGAGACTATTCTAAATGTAACACCTTCAGACAGCTGTAAATTTGATCTACAACAGTAACAACTGTAGCAGTGATTTCTAATCAGGAATTACTAGCCCTATCATGTCTGGTACATTTTTTATTCATAGCTTTACGCTTTTCTTTTAGCATCTGTTTAAACGGAGTTGCATATTTTTTTTAAATAAATTGACAAAACTGAATCAATGTAAAGCAAATACAGAAATTAATATTTTTTGCCTTTGAAATGCCACTGTTTTTCCTTAACAAAATGCATTCAGCAGTGCCAAGAAAGTTTTAAGATGCATTTCTGGTATAAATGCCTGCAAATATCTCCACTTCCACACCTTCACCCACAAACCTCAAGAGCAACCCGAAGTTTGTAATGTCAACCATCAACATGGTGAGATTACAAAGAATAAAGATCTGCCTCTGTGGTTCAGACTGCAGAAATTAGGAAATCGGATTAGGCATTAAATAACATAAGGCACATTAAGCATACAGATATGTAGGACTTAAACTCCTCTGAGCTTTGCAGGTCATACCTGTTGGTGTCCTCAACCAATTTGGTTGTGGAAGAGCACATGTACATTTTATATTTTATATTAGGTTTGCTTTCTCCAACTAGATACTTGTACACATAACTATCAGTGTGTGAAAAGTACCAAGGAAATCAATGTTCTTCATATATTCAGGGTTTGCACAAGGTGCAGATACGGTACCAGGATATGGTACTGTGGACTGGGAGAGAGCAAAATACTGACTTTTTTCCTGCTCTGCAGAAATTTGCTTATGTTAAGTCTCCTATTACTAATTATAACTTTGAAAATAAAGTCAAGGACCCTGGGCTACATGTGAAGTAACTTTCCCCTGAGTGCTAAGCAAACTAAAACAAAGGGTCTTAAAAGAGGTTTGAGTCCATATCTCCGAGCATTATTTCTTTATCATCGAAGACTCCCATTAAAATGTAGATCGATTATAGACACCAAAGAGAACTTGCACACTGTATGACATACTTTAAATGTAAAATTATTTAATTCTTTGAGAAGTGTTTAAATGAAGGGAACCCTATTATTCCCACCACCTGGGAATCTAAGGTGGTTTTGTGTACCTGCGTCTTCTCTGCAATGAGACAGTCATTACAAGCCAACAGTTTCTTCTACCTTGTAAACCAACTAGGTGTATTCAAAATTACATGAAAGTATGGAAACAACATGCAAATAGCTGCACTCAAAAGCTCTAAAAATACTCGTTAAGAAGTTGATGCATTACAGTGACCTAACCAAAATAACTTTTTTATCAAAATACCTCTTTTTGTGCAAGACGTAATTGCTTACGTCTATGTAAGCTGGGGGTCTCTCTGTACTTTTCCCCTTCTGAAAAAGTAGAGCAGAAAAAAAAACCAGGAAATAATAGTCAAAAAGCTGGTGATTCCCACCTGGCAACTACTTTGAGTGCCACTCCAAAATGCTGCCATGACCATGTAAAGTAGTGTCACCACTAAGAATATTTTATTAAACTGGGATCTAGTTCAATTCCAGCTGTTCTCCATATGAGCAGCTCACTTCACTGGAAAGAAAGGATTTCCCCTCTCGTATGTTTAAGGCAGACCTCATGTGCAATACAGTTATTCAGCAGTGTGAGATGACAGACAATTCAACTTCTGCTCGAGCAACCTCATAAATCTCTGCTCACATCACCCAGATCAACAAAACATAACTCTTAAAAAACACTGCCTTTTGTTCTGCTTTCTTGATTTCATCCTCCTTTCTGGGTTTTCTGCTTATTCTGGGATTTCTCTCTCTCTGCATAGTTGTATGTGCACAAGAAAAAGAGAAAGGGAGGGTGAGGGAGCCTTGCATCGATACCCACACTTTAAACAATGAGAGAGTTCAGAAAAAATTGCCAGCTCTGACCTGCCGTCTCAGTGGTTACATTCCCTCCAAGCAGAACAACAAGATTCAGTTTTGAAGTCATTACATTTTTACACAAATACACCTCTATTTACCTTTTGACTGCCTGTTTTTTGGGGATGCCCTTAGGGCACTGAAGTGCTGAAAACCTAAATGAAGACACAATTACCATGACACTCAGCGTAAAAATCAGCCAAGTTGACAACACTGCCTCAACGCAGAAAAGAAAAACCCAACCAGCAGTATGCCGAGCCAGGAGCATGCATGCTCCACCAACAAACGGCAGGTTGGAATCCTAGAATCATTAAGGTTGGAAGAGACCTCCAGGATCATCCAGTCCAACTGTCCCCCCACCACCTATTACCCACTAAACCATGTCCCTAAGTACCACATCCAACCTTTCCTTAAACCCCCCCAGGGATGGGGACTCCCCCACCTCCCCGGACAACCCGTTCCAATGCCCGACCACCCTTTCCGAGAAGAAATTTCTCCTCATCTCCAACCTGAACCTACCCGGCGCACCTTGCAGCCGTTCCCCCTTGTTGCTAGAAAACCTCCAAATGCTGAATATCTTAGCACAAAACCCTGCATTTGCAATGGTCGTGTTGGTTTCCCCCCCAGCACAAGTGTTTTGCCCCAAGGACGGTGGAAATGCCAGGTTCTCTCTCCTCTCTTGCAACCCAGCCCATTTTGTTTCAGAGCCCTGTCCTTGGAGTAACTCCAGTGCAACGGAGGGCAGAATGCCGAACACCCTCAGCCAAGGCTCCCTGCCCCGAACCAGTGGGTTTCCTTCTGGAATCCACTTGCAAAATCAAGGTATTGTGTGCCGCGTAGCACAAAGCTCCTCCTTGTTCCTGCAAGACTATCCATCAAAGTACATAAAATTATTGCAACTGACAGCTACTTATGTATGTGGAAACTGCATTCTTTTTCGGGTATATTTCAGTCTACAAGCCAAAAACAATTCTATGAACATCTAAGAGTATGAAGATTACAGCAGATTAAGGGCACTTCACATCCGAATGAAAGCATCTGCTGAAGGGAGGATGGCCAGAGTGGCACGCAGATATTTTCACTTAGCCTGCATTAGCTTTCTATTTTTGATGAATTCATTTTACCTTTCCAAGCTTCCCTGTATCAAGAAGTCCCCAGAGAGCTTCCAAGAGGCTGTCGTTCTGGCTGCTGTAGCAGCTCCTGTCACTGGAGGGCACACTGTTGCTGCTTTCCCAGGCTTTCCCAGGCTCATCACAAAAATTTTTGGACAGATAGTATTTTTTTTTTTCTTTTGAAAAAATATTTTATCTCCCCAAATTATCTGAATGCACAAGTCTTCCTTTTCTAGAACTCTGACTGCTAAATTGTGCACGAAAAATCCAAATGCAAAAAAAATAATAACAAAATAATAAAAAAATCCTGAGTTTTTATTTCCTGTATAGCGTTCCAGACAGTGTAACTATTCATTAACTTTAAAGCATATAGTCTAAAATTCTGTTTTTCTTTTGGTCTCAGCTTTATAACCTGGAGTTCATTTAGACCCAAACCAAATCCCTGGCTCTGATTCTACCCTTAATATTAGGAAAATTGGGCTTCCATCCATTTAGGCTGTTATGCTTATTCAGCATTTCCTCTAGATACTTGAGGAAAAACCTGACCCAGGTAAAGCTCCTTCTTAAGGATATGCATTGAACCCCAAAGAAAATCCTTTTTCGTTATGCCTGTGCTCCTCTGGCAGAGCTCTCTCGGCTATTGAGCGTACAGTTAGTGTGAAACTCTGAGCTATGGCACAAATTACAAAAGAATTAATGGGGGAAAAAGAAAAAAGAGATTATTTCTAAATGTTTACAGTAGAATACTTTTAAATAGAAATCGTAAAGCAATGAATACTCTGAGACTACCTGCCTTTTGCAACCCCTACGTAGCGTGTAGGGGAAATTGCAGCGGAGCAGCCCCGCTCCGTACTCCTGCCGGGTTCCTCCACATGATGCTTTTTCTCCACCAGACCTGAAGAGAGAGGCCACAGAGGCAAATGCACAAGCAGATTCTTCTGAAACGGGTCCTCTGTGTGGTTTCTCCTTCCTGCCACAGCCTACGAGATGCAAATTTGAGCCACCCAGGGCCAGGAAATATGTTTCACAATGCTGATGGGCTCCCCAGTACTTTTGAAATCATATTGTGACCCATGGCTTGGAATGGTTGGACACAACTACTGGAGAAGTTTTTTTGGAAAGCAATTTCATTAGCACACATGATTGGCCTGACTCTGCCTGAAAAGTCAATGGTAAAACTCAAAGTGATTTTAATGAGAGAAGAAGTAGGTCAGTACTGGAAAATCTCATACACAGCCTTTTATTCTGTCACTGATTCCTTGTGATCCCCAGAGAAAGAGGAATAATTCTGAATCTCTACAAGCAAAACAGGGAAGTCAGTTTTACTGCCCTGGCTGGGGTTTTGTAGATCTGCAGAAAAGTCCTTTACAGAATAAGAGTTTAACTGTGACACTTTCCAATAAGTGGCAAATGCATCCTTGCTGTTGTCCCAGTCTTTCAGATCACCTCACTGTAACAAGTTTCTTTTAAAAAAAAAATAAAAAAATCCCAACATTAATAGAGTTTTAGATCAAGATATTTTAGAGTGCTGTGTAAGAAGCCTCACGTATATATAAAAGCTGCTGGAGGACACATACAAGTGTCAACAACTCAGTGTCAGTCCCTAAAAGGATCAATTCTTAATTCCCTGACCAAATCAGGTTACAGCACTGCCCGTACCGTTCAGACTTCTTAGCTCCATTTACAGTCTGAGTTTGCTAGAACGTGTGTTATTCGATCCTGAATGCTTCATTTATTAATCTGATATTATTTCCTCTGTAGGCAAACGAAAGGATCCACAGCTGATGATTCGGACTGGTTGCTGAACAGCTGGGTCTGCTTCCAAGCCGTTTTCATGCTATGCCTGTTCGCATGTTGAGAGTTCAGCTACAGCTATGCTATACAAACTTTTCAGCTAAAGGAACAAATTAAACCCCTGGATTCCAAACCACTTTAGATTGGCAACCACATGCAACTGCTGAACCTCCCTAAGCCATAACAAAACTGTTGTGGAGATCAGGCCTCTATTTCCAAAGCCTTCATGGAAGTTTTCCATTCTGGCCCAGCTTGTCACATCACATCACCGATACCCACGACATGCCCATACCCACATCCTTTCGGCAGTGCCATACACCGCGGTGCCCACTCTAATTGCAAACTTCACTGGTGTAGAGAGGGCCCAGCACTCCCTGCAAGGCTCTGATTTACTGCCCCCCGTGTTACACCACATGTGCATAGGTTGTGCTCCCCACTGTGTCCCCACATGATCCCCAGGAAGGGGTTGGGGTGGTCCTGCCCTAAGGACAATTCATTCGTCCACTTGGTCTTCTACTGAAGAGGCCTCTGGAGAAAGAGCAGCTGGTTATAAACTGCAGGTCCATCCTTAGAGGTCACGTAATCCCCTGCCAGAACTTCGTTTCCAAAGCATCAGCTTCCTACCAGTGAGGAGTAGCACAACAGAACATTTGAAATTGGATAAATGTGGCTAATTATCAAGGGAAGGATAATTGTGACAGTGAAATATGATGATCTACTAGGTCAAATATTTTCTTCAAAGAATCATGCTTGAAAATTATATTGAAAGCTTGACTTAGACAGATTGCAGGGAACTGATCCAACACTATGTTCAAAGATATTTTTCCCCTGAAGAAATCATTCACTGCACTAAAACAAGACCTGCACGGACACAAGCACAAACGCAAATATAATTTAATATTTGTTCTGACTCATCTTCCTGTGTTAACATCATTAGCACTGATCCGTACTGGAATATCAAGCAGATCTTGCACACATGTTTTCTCGCAATACAAGGTGAGGTCTTAAATGATATTCCGATGAGTTAAGTTCAAGACAAGTTGAAAAAACAAAATGTTGATATTGACAGGATTTTTAAAGCTCAATTTATAGATAATTTGTACCTGATAAAGTAATATTTTCTATTCAGCAGACAAGACCTCCTCATTACATATTAAAAATCAATTGCAGCTTTGTTTTCAGGGAGGCTAACATCTATATGCTTAGATATCATTCAAATTCAATAGGCCACAAAAGTTCACCCAATTTCCTAGGTCCCTTATCTTTACATTTCCACCCCAAAATGACTAAATTAGCTTGTTGCTTGACAAAACCACACGACATATTAGTTTGCAAAAGAATCACAGGGCTGTAGGACTAGAAAGAATCACCTGGTAATAAATGCTGACTTCGGAAGGGTGTATATAACATCAGTTCCATTCACCTGGGTGAGAAATTCCCAGAACCTCATAATAAAACAAAAGACTTCAGAACACAAGCCCAGAAGCCACAAAATTTTGCTGTGCCGCGGGAGGCCAGCAGGAGAGATCAAAGGTATTGCCACTGTCTTAGATCCCTCTATCAGTAACAGATTTGCTATCTGAAAACACAAATTATCTGGAGACATTTGTACTTCCATGTGATAGAGGAAATCCTATGTTACTAAGAAAATAGCAGTTTTAAAATAAAAAGTATTACGTTCAAACAATATTTCTATAGATGACCATCTAGATATAATATTAATCATACATTAAGTACAGTTGCATCCAGATAAGTTACAGTTGTATCTCATTATCCACATCCATCCAGATGTTCTGGAAATCATTCATTATAGTTACGTTCTGTAACTATAGAGATAGTTACATTGTGTAAACACCCTATGATTTACTGCAGCTTTAATTGCTATAGGAGTGAACCTAGATGTCTAGACCATATTTTACTGACCACGTCATGATGCAGAGGTCTTCAAATGTGACCAGGTTAGTAGCCATGGACACTTGAGAAAGCACTCATACTGTGAGGTCTCAGCCAGGAGACCATTGCCTGTCACGGCTACAGACCATGGACATCTTTGGAAATCATGATTATGAATTTATTAACCAAAGATGAGCATTAGGTCAATTAATCATTAACTTAATGATGAATGTAAGGTCATTACATAAACTCTAATGTGCTTTCCCCACTACTTGTTGTACAAGACCACCAGCTACTGTAAATCAACATAGCTCCGATAAATTGGGCCATTGATTTTATGTCAGTGACGGATCTAATCTACCAGCTTCTTTGCTCTTATTTTTCAGCTTTGCCTAACTTAGGCTTCTTGCTTTGCCTGCCCCTGCCATGCTGTCTAATACTCTAACAGAGTGTCATCCTGGCAAGCTGATGCATACATTAAAACGCAGAAGAAGTAAGAAGATGGAATTTGTTGAAAAAAAAGGTGCTGGCAGCTGCAGGATGTCAGCTGCATTTGTAATAATACAGCACTCTTCTGGGGAGAACAAAAAACACAATTTTCAATAATTAATACAAAACCCAAGCTAAGTCAGTAATGCTAGCCAAGGGTGATAACATGAGCATGTTTTATTAGGGGAACATCATCCATTTATTATTTTCTGGCATGCAACATTACTGCTTACATTCTATCATGGCATCTGAATTTGTATTATGGCCCTACATGCTACTCCACCCTCAAAACACAAGAGCTTCTCTGTACACCGTTAAGTGTCTATCTGTTCTTTGGGCATATCGAGCGTTCACTTTGGATAAAGGAGCTGCTTCCCCCCCCCCAACCCCGCACTGCATTCTCACCTCGAAAGTGCCCATTTGGAGAAACCTTTTAAACACATCAAGCAGCAAAGAGTGTTAAAAGAGTGTTCTAGCCTTCCCTTGCACAGGGCATGCTAAAATCCTGCTGAACCACTGATTACTGGAGACTGCTCCAGGAAAAAGGGAAAAAAAAAACCCCAAAAAACCAATCTCTTGTAAAAGATAAAGAAAACTGAGATTTCATATTAATATCTACAGACTTTGATCTAGCAATATATCTACCAAATATTATTCCAGTATCACATTCTAAATCTTTGTCTCTAAAATGATGTGGATTGTCAGAACTTCATACATAAATTTATAAGACACCATCTTTAATTTCATGCAAATGACAGTCCTAAATGGCCCTAGTAAAATAGTCATTGTCTTCTACTATCATAAATTTCAAACAACTTTCAGTTTTTCATGAACTCTGAATATGAATGGCACTCTAACCATCCCCATAACACATTGCTGTGGCCTTGGCCTTGCACTGTGTTGCTATGCTAAAACATTAAGTTCCAACAAAAAAGCTGGTATCGAGCAAAAGTTTTAGCAGTCCTGAAATAAAATTCTCCAGAAAGTCAGGAAAGTAAATGTTTTCACATGCTCCAAATGGCCCTAGGTAAAATTGTGTGCCATATTCCGTTCAAATTCACCATTGTTGTCAAAAGGAGGAAACGAAGCAGTGGCAGAAATGAACGGTGTTAAGATACCTTTCACATGCAGCAGAATAGAAACAAAACAAATAAAATTCACTACTGAGAACATGAAAATGATAAACAAACCATGACTAAGGAATCACAGGAAACACGAAAAAGGGTAGAGCATCCTCCTCTTTCTTCTTTATCCACGGAGAGATTAAAAAAAGAAACACTCCTTAACCACCACTTGATGCCTTTATTTCAGATTAAGGGTGTTATGGTCCTTCTGCATGTAGGACACCACTGCTCAAAATATACTTATGAGTGCAAATATAAGAATCAGTCTTTTAAATCTTGATGATAGATGCATCCATGAAGAAGCTGTGTCCTAGCAACACCATAACTCTTGCTAAACTCAGGCAATTGGAAAATCAGTCAAATTCAGACACAATTAAGATTAAATGTCATAACTGACAAGGTATGAAAAATACTAGGCCTTTCCAATTTAACCTTTTTTTTTTAAAATTCTCATCTCCATATCTTTTGCAATGATTCATGCAATGACATTAGTAATACACAGAAATAAATTAAAATTGACTTTCGCTAAAAGTACGTATTCACTGTACTGAATAGTACATTAGCTCTTCTCTAAGCATGTCTGAGTGGAGTTCCCATTCTCCTCTGAACCGAACGCACGCAGCTGATACGAAACACGAGTCTACCCAAGCTCCAGACTGGGCTATTTTAGTGCTTAAATCACATCCTAAACTTCTTTCTAAGCCTGAAGGCTCCTGATTTTTCCTTGACCGGACCTCAACACGATTGCCAAGTCTTTTTTCATTTGCTAGTGGATGCAAAGACTCCTGTCTATGCTCTATTTGAGATGATTCTGTGCTTCTGAACCTGATGTTTCTATCCCTCCTAAACACAAGGTTTTCTATTTTCCCACAGAAAACAGAGTTGCTGCTTGTTCTATACAAACTTCAACAATCAAAATCAGTCAGCCAACTGTGGTATCAATAAAAATTTTTCTTCAAGATCTCAAAGAAAATTAAAAACTACAAATTATTATAGAATCAGCATATTTTCAAGTCTCTTAAGTTACTAAGCTTCATTTTACTTCTCTGCTACGGCATATTTTCCAGTAGTTTTTTCTTTAACATATATTTTGTAAAGCAAAACCATGACCAACTCATTCTCTCCCATTGCTACCTATTGTCTTCTTGTCTACTTCTCTTCTGTAAAAACATCTTTTTTGTTTAGGTAATTGAAAATAATGGATTTTTAGAGAATACACAGGGTTGCTTATGATTGACACTATTACAGTCTTACAAATTAAGATGACCTTAAATGAGTAATGCGTGCCCTTGACCTAACCTATTCTTCCTGTACAAGCCAGGAATGACCATGTTGTGTCGGTTTCCTTACACCTCATTCCTGACATAATTTCCTAAGGGGAAAGACAGTTTCCCAACATCCTCCTCCAACACCAACTGGGCACTCTGCCTTGTACCTGGTGTGCAACTTCCAGTCTTCAAGTAATTTGCATGTTTTAGTTCTATCAATAGTTGCACTGTCGATCACACACTTGACATTCGTCCTTTGTTTAAACTGAGGTATTATCTTAAATTTTCCTTACCTTTGATTGCAATAAGCCCTTCCTAATAAATCCTGTTCCCAGAGTCCCTCTGGGGGTGAAAACCAGAACAAGTTTCAGCAGTCCGGCTGGGTGCATACATGATCTCCTGACTTCCAGGGCTCACCACAGTGACTCCACGCCTGTGCAAGCTTGCTGCGCAAGAAAGGTTTTCCCTTGAAGATTCCTATGCGTACAGCTTCCCTGAGCCTCTCTTTGCTGCCATCACCCACACAAAACACACATACTGGTGCTCCTCAGCCTGCTGCGAACAGCTAGACGTGGTGTCCAGGATGGAGTACCACACGGCATGGATGCTGTGTTATGTGAACCAGGTGGCAGTGACAGCCTCCTGTCATGCCTTCCCTCACTGCATGATTTCATGCCTGTGTGAAAGCTAGGGGAGTTCCTTCTGCGACCTCCTGGCATCAGCAGACCCATCCACATTCAGTGACTGAATCCCCTCAGATTCCTTAACCTCACTGTATCAGCATTGCCTCCTAGACCTTCCAGATTATTTATCACAACTTCTCTAGTACCTTCAGCTCTCTTTCACATTTTTTTTTTCTTTTTACCATGTCAAAAGGAGCAATTTTTTTCTTCTACTGACCTCTTTACATTTCAGTGCCAAATCTTTAACAAAGGCGTCTCCATTTCTCCCCTTTTCCCCTAAATCATCAATAATGTTAAAAGTCCTACTCCTTCTTCCACAAAAGACTTGCCCATATCAGTTTTGCTTTCTGTCTACATCCAGTTCCTCCCTCAGACTCTTTTGTCACTACTCCACCACATTGTTTCTCTCTACCTTAGCTCACTGAAACTGTTAAACAAAGAACATGACAGTCTCATTTAATGACTTTCTGCTCTGTGTCTGTTATTCCCACTTACTTAACTTACGTCAAATACACTTCTGCTAACAATGCAGAGCTCTAAAAGACTTAACTGGATTCGGATCCAACCCATGACTAAAGTGAATTATTGATTTATATCCAAATGCAGATGCGTTTCTGTCCAGTTAGTCCCTAGGTGCTTTACACTCCCAAAAATGAAAACACCGAAACACTTTAGTATCTAAAAGGTAAAATTTACGTTGTCTCTTTTACCATCAGGACAATTTTCCCTCGTGCCGCTGCACTGTTAATCCGACGTTTTGGGTGTGAGCCAAGTATGGCACTCCTGAGAAGCGACCATCAGCCAAGAGCCCCAGCCCTGGCGGCAGTCACTTCGTTTTGGTGTTCAGATGAAATCATAACCACAGCTGAAGAGACTGCCTATATCCCACATTCCCATCTTATACATTTGCTTAAAAACCGGTGCTCTGACTCGTGCGTAACCTATGCACAAGCCCTTTCTCACGTTCCTCCGCCAACGCTTCTAATAAAGCACGAGTAGTACATGGTATTTTATGATCCCACAGCAGTGTCAGAGTACTGCTCAAGGCAACTGTCACAAGCAGTAGCAGTCTCTTAGGTGATCCCTTTAGATAAAGCAAGGAGGAGGAAATTGCATCTGGCTGAAGTTTAAGATTCTTTTCGATTTTAAGGTAAGGAAGAGCTCAGGTTGCAGATTACAATTACCGAAACACATTGATTTCTCAAAAAATATTACAGTAACGCAAAATTTTGGAATAATCTTGTTGGATCTGCAGTTCCTGGAGATTTCAGTTAGCACCTGCTGAATTTTCACAGACATACCCGCTCTTGCAAGGTCTGCAGGAAACCTGACAAAATCCACAGAGTTGAGTTCAGATCTCAGGATCCGAGTCTCTCGCAAAACATGTAGCGCTACAGGTAGAACACTCTTCCCATAGTCTACCTGTATGGAAAATCCATACCTTCCCTGTAATAAGAGGATTATGGGAAAGCCAACAAAAGAGGGATTTTCTCCTTTCATTTCTCTTGCCAAAAATCAGATTGCTTTCCTGCTGAACTGAAAATAGGTAAGGATCTTTGAGGTCCCTTCCAACCCAAATCATTTTATGATTCTACGATTCTATGACACATCCTGCTCTGTTTTAACTCTCAGACGTTGACAGACCATTCAAAGCCTACCTGGTAAGACTATTCAAGAGCGGGGGACATTAGGATTTCAGCCGATGTTGTGAATGAATATAATAATGAAAAACTAACTTAATAGATCTGCTACACCTCTAATTGTCTTAAGAACAGGTGAGTAAATATTAGGAAAATCTACGAAGTTCACCCCAGTGCGGAAAGCCTGTGCAAAACTCAGCACTGGCAAAAGCCCTAGAGATGTGGTTTCAGTACACTGCACGACCTTCCACAGCCCCTCTGTTCTTGAAGTGATTTTCACCCTGCTTGAACTTTGTAAAAAGTGTGTATAAAAAGGCAAAGAAGAACGTCTGAGATGAGAAAAGCAACCATGTTCTGATTAAGTATGTATGGTAATGCCAGTGCTTCTCGTGGACGTATACAAGAAAAGCAGCTGGCTATTAAGCCAAGTAACACAAGACAAGGCATCCACCTCTCTGCAGACTTCTAATATTGTAAGGACAGTTTCCAAGGAGAAAGCTAATATCACTGTAATAGTTACTTTTTCCAGTAAAATATATATGCTTTTGCAGAACAGGATTCACTTCTGAAGCTGTACCAACAAGTAAATTATTCATAACAGAAGAGATAAAAGACAGAATATTTCACAAAGTAAAACATTTAGACCCCCCTAGCTCTGAGTGTGCAATCGTACTCATACTATCTGGGCGTACTGGGAATCTAAATGAACCCAAATTAAGTGGTACAAGCTATGCATATAAAATACATCAAGCTGATCAAAACCAAGAGCTCTCCTGTACCTACATTTCATCTTTCATGTTGAACTAGTTCAAATAGAATTAAGCAAAGATGCAATTAATCAACGCTCTTAGATTGTGCTACTTATCAATATGTGAGTGTAAAACTTCAATAAAATAGGATGCTAAAAGGGCTGCTAAATGTATCAATATTCAATTAAATAATGTTAATAAAGCCATTAAAAGAGAATTAACAAGGGTTTACATAGGAAGTATCTCTGTCTGACATTAGGTGGCTCTTTAAACATTTTCTAAAGAAATATTGTAAAAAGCTATTAAAATATTTATGCAGTGCTTGCATTAGTCCTATTTAACGGGCATAGCAGCAATATCAGCAGTTTAAAATGCCTCGCTTCTCAGCACCATGTGATTATCCACTAGTTACGAGAGATAAATAAATTCCCGGTTTTAGCATTTTAATGCTTTTCATTACAAAGAAAAGATCCTCAAATCCTTCATTAGGCGCAGAGCTTCACACCAAAATTGGATGCTTCCAACTGTTTGTTGAGAAATGAATATTAGAGTATGCTGCAGCAGGAACCTGGGCTGGAGCTTGCCACCAGGGCTCTCGCCCACTGCTCAGCAGTGCAGGCAGCCCCAGAGGAAACTTGGGTTTTGCCCCAAATCTTTGCTCATTGTGAACTCAGGCCTTGCAGGGAAACCCTTCCTGGAGAGCTTAGAAAGCGAGGAAGATTGTTTCATTCAAATAGATTGTGCTGGTGCAGCAGTTCTGGGGTTTGTGGCTCCTCCTCTATTGCCGAGTAACAAAAGGCCTCCCAGGACTTGTTAAATTAGCCAATGTAATGAAGTCCAATTCTGTGTTATTTGCACAGGGACTGGAAAAGATTTCATGTTTCCATGTGCATAAACAAAACCTGGCTCAGCACACCAGGGACTTAAGAGGTTTATAAAATATAAAAGACATTCACATTAATCTGTTAAACAATTCATCCTCTACCCTGCCCTTTCCTACTAAGTGAATTCATTACTTATTAAAGATATATATTTGCTGCTGGCCCTTTTTCTGTCAGTGACTCACTGCTGGACCCCAACACCTTGGGGCTCACTGGTGGGGGCAGTGATGCTGGGGCACGTCCAGCCAGGGCGGGACGAGACGGCATTGAGCTGGCAGCACAAGCACTGGCAGCAAACTGAAGATGCAAGTACATCTCTTCCTCTTATTATGAGGATTTTGGGTCCATAACAATGTCAGCCTGGCTGTAGCAAGAAGGACAGAATGTCTTTGGGACTGCACCATCGATCCGAATTAAATTGTGAGGAGGTGTGGAAATGAAACAAATGAATTCACCCCCTGAAAAACAACAAATAAAGCAGTCCCTCTGATGCTGCCTAGACACTGGTGAGTATTCTTCTTGCTAAGCTAAAGGAAAACGCTTGTTTCTTGCAGAACAGCTTGGGCAAACTTTGTCAAGATAAACCCATCTTTACATTCAGGCATCTGTGACTCCTCTCAAGGAACTGTCGCTTGCAACTTTGATGGACACTCCTCTAAATTTCTATAAAAATCCATATATTTTTTCTGAAAATATCAGCACTTCATATTTCAAAATATCAAACAGGTGCTACTAAACAAAAATAGCTTAACAAGAACTGGTTTTGGTTTGTGGGGTTTTTTTAAAGATCATTATACCGAATCACTACACCTCTGAGTTCAAAGAAAGTCAAATGCATGCCCTGCTTGATCATTATCCCCACAATGGTTTGGAAAGACATTAATTTCCACAATTTACATCCCCAAAAGAAAGTGACAAAGACTTTTAAAGATTGTGCAACTCCTCTGTGAACAAAGTTTGTACTACTCTTCCACCGAAATGCAAGTAAAAGTGAAAACAGCAGCTACTCGCTTTCGATTGCTCCATTTTCAGAAGACACGAATAGCTACCCAATTCTTTAACAAAACCAAAAAAAATCTTCATGTCACATTCCCTCCTCTCCTCCCCAAATATTTTTGTTTTGGAAACATTTATGTTACAATCATTTCTGGTTTTTATGCTACCTAAACACTACCGCCCAGCTAATAATGTGACATTATCGACTTTGTATTTGGGGTTATTTTTCCTGTTTATGTAGGGATAAGAGATATATTCTATTTTTCATTTCTCGTGTAGCATTCAAAATCCCTGCTGTTTCATAAATTAGATTTTTATTTGTCCAACTAAAACTGCATAAGCTATCCAATGGGTCTGTGGAACAAGTTAAACTCTTGTAGCTTCCACCAATCCAATCCAATCTCCAACTAGATTAGTTTCAAATCTAATCAAATTACGATACACCTAACAGGCACTAGCCAGTCCGTAAGAGGAGCTTTGCCCATTTTCCAGCCAGATGCAGTGGGTCTGAACACTCTTATTTTCTTTTTGAATGCTCTGCCAAGTTATCGTGCAGTCATCTTTCACCCAATGATTGTAAGAGTGTCTTTTTTAAAGCCCATATCCAGCCAGGGGACACATCTCATACAGGAAATGGTGTTGCACCGGACTTGACACGTACTGCAAAGAAACAAATGTGTACGTTGAATTTATGAGTCATCCCAATACATTTATTAAGCATTAAGTTGTGCTTTTACAACTGGTCTTCATCAAAGATATTTCATCTGTTAGCCAAAGCGTCATCTTTTCTAATGACTCATAATGAAGACTCATTCCATTTAGCTTGATTTTACTGGCTCATCAGCCTCTTGTTCTCGAGGGGCTAAGCTGTTCTTTTCAGCATGTTCAACCCACATATAAGTGGCCATTAACTATACTTTCTCATTATGTAAGAATCAGCTAATCAAGACTGACCAAGAAATAACTGATGTTGTGATTAAAGAAAGAGAGACATCTGCTTGGAATTATCCAGACCGCTGTTTCAAAACTGATAAGGCATTTGCTGCCTTAGTATTAAATTATAACAAGAATAAGTAGTTTGGGGGGGGGGAAGGGCAGTGGGGAGGATGTGGAGTGTGCTTTACCTGTCACTTGGAAGGGGAAGAGATGGAGAGCACAAAGGGCAAGCAAGGACCTTTGTTGAGAAGAAAAGGCAGAACTTTTCTGTAAACTGCATCGACATAAATGACAAAGGGAAGCAGACACAAATTCTAGGCTATATTTGAGGGACTATATGTAATGTAAAGAAAACTATTCTTTCCGTGCTTTTCAGAGATAAAGGCTAAATTGCGAAAATATCTCTGCTTTCATTTCCTAACTCCCATTCTGTCTTTTTTTTTCTTTTTCTAATATCCAGAATAAAAATAATATCTATCTATCAAATTCTTTTCTCATGTAAATCAGGAACCATTCCCCTGAGGTCAGAGTGGGCCGCATATATGTATTTCTGATGAAATTTAACTAGGAGGCTTCCTTTACTTTCTCTCTAAATGTCACAAACCTTTCCGAAGGGAAAAGTTTACTTATTTTGATCAGAGCACAGGACATACATACTTCCTCTTATTTCCTCTTTTTACAGAAAAAAAAAATAAATTAGCTAATAAGTTATGATCATTTTATACATAAGCACTAGCTAAACACAGATACCAGAATGCTAGTCAGATAAAATACGTAATGTGATAGAGACTGCACTGAAACCGAATCATAGCCAGAGCTGTAACTGAACATAACTCTGTTTTTCCTGAGGGGGGAAAAGGAGCATCAGATAGGAAGGGGACAGTGTGCTTTTACTGGGCTAAACAACACTGAGAAAGTGCAAATATGTGGGTCAGAGGAAGGAACAGGCAAGCTCTGCTCTCATCCCGAGAGGACTCGGGAAGCATAAATTGCCAGGAACAGTCCCATTTGGGGGGGGGTATTACAGTGTACTCGAATTACCTTATTCACACAAAAAGCATATTTCTACACACAGCCAGGTACTCGATTTTTTTTTCATAGTTACTTCAAATGAACAAGTAGCAGGTAGTAAGATAAAAGTACAGAAAGAAATCGGACCATTTTCCTGAAGAAATCTGTCTGGATTACTGAGGCCCGACATCAAAGAAGGGGAAAAAAAAGTGCCCTGTTGCCAAGCATATGTTTCCATATATGTATTTCCTCCACACTCAGACTCTTCATATAGACTCTGCTTTTCGAATCATCCCTCTTGGCCGATACTGCAATGCTTAGCGCTCATATGCTGCTTTTCATCTTCAAAATGTGAACAAATTAATCCTCAAGGCTCTGCTTGAAGGAAATGAAATAAATAAATACCACGAGCCCTATTTCCCAGCCGGGCAGGCGGCGGCGGGGAGGTGCGCTGACTTGGCCGGGGGCTGGCAGAGCTGGACGTGGCGCGGGCACCTCCCGGCCGCACGCTCCCACCCCCCCGCGCTTTGCAAGCGGGTATTTATTTCTCCAGTGCTTTCTGCCATCCTCTGCAGCCCTGAGAAACTGCTCTGTCACTTGGACAGGAACTGACATTTTCTGGAAAGAGTCTCAAATTTAGCATCCAGGAAAGTATCTGCTTCTCCTCTGAATCCAGCCCTACACAGAAGATTCTTGTCCTTAAATACCTTGCGTCTGGCTTTTCCCCTTTCTTTCTTAATTTCTCTTTTTTCCCCCCTCCTCCTTCTTTTTCTCTCTTTTTCTTTTCCTTTCCTTCACTGTTTCAAAGAGGAAAACCTTCCGTAAGTAGACGCAGAGAAACAGCTGCTGCAAGGAGCAGCTCTGCAGACATGCCTGCTGCCTGACTCACATACGCCTCGCTCAAAAAATGCAAAAGAAACCGTTACATCAGTGATGTTGAATCAGATCGTGCCCAGAGAAACATCCAGGAATCATATTCTCCTCCTGTCGACGTGGGGTATTAATTTCTTCCTCCCACTGGCCCTCCTCTTTGCCTGTATTTTGTGAGACAGGAGGACCCGTACCTTTTTAGGGAGGGGGTCTGTGCACCCTGGCCCCCTTACCTGCACCCCTGGCAGAACACAAACGCTTGAAATGCTGAAGGCTGCTCTACGTTGTCTATGGAAATTCATATAGGCCTGGAATCCCTCTCAAAGGAGTTTTCAAAAGGGAAAAAAAAGGGAAAAGAGAAAGAAAGAGAGAAAGAGAGAAAGAGAGAAAGAGAGAAAGAGAGAAAGAGAGAAAGAGAGAAAGAGAGAAAGAGAGAAAGAGAGAAAGAGAGAGAGAGAGAAAGAGAGAGAGAGAGAGAGAGAAAAGAGAGAAAAGAGAGAAAAGAGAGAAAAGAGAGAAAAGAGAAAAAAGAAAGAAAAAA
>VWZZ01006234.1:1651539-1682185 GCA_013399095.1 Psophia crepitans | reverse complement strand
AAAGAGAGAAAAGAGAGAAAAGAGAGAAAAGAGAGAAAAGAGAGAAAGAGATCAGATCAAAATTTATGTGGAAGTTCCTGCACTCAAATCCTGAATGAGACTTTTAAAGGAAACGAAGGTATGAACTCTTCGCAAGAACAGGATGACTAATTTCTCTTCAGTCCCTTAGAAATATTCCTACATTGAGTTCTTCATAAAGGTTTATTCCTTTAGGGCTGCCGGGATGTAAAACCATGTCCCAGGACCTCAAAACACAAATCACTCAGGGCAGACTGGGGGGGGAAAGAAAAAAAGTCTTCTTGGACCTTCATATACCTAAAGTTTGTGACCACAGCATGGCAAAGCTGCCAAACCTTAGGATTTTACCACGACTGGGACAATATTATCAAGGGTTTGGGGTTTTTTTGTTTTGGTTTTGTTTTTTTTTAAAACTTATAATGGAGCAGAAAAGCTTGAGGATATGAATCTTTAGTATGACAACAGAAGAGAAGATTAAAAAGAACCTCAAATACTTGCATTTTTTTAACTGTTGTGGTTTTTTTCCCAGTTCCAGTTTGTAGTGGCATGGACACGCATTGCCAGGACATGGGTCATCCTCCTCCTGCTGTTATCACCTTCCTGATCCATCCACCGACCAGCTAAAACCCTAGAGTGCAAACTCAGGGAAGGGACAATTGCCTAAATGGACCACGATGCCAACAGCAGCAGCAATCTGACACACAGATAGTCTATCACATCAAAACACATGAGTTTCAGGGAAACAATGAGGTGTACCTCTTCCTTGCAGGTCTGCAGCTTGTGCTTTGGTGGGTCGGTGGGGAAGGGTTGAGTGGATGTTTGCTCAGGTGCTGAAGATTAGTTTGTTTTACAGAACTTTGGACATCTACACACACAAATCCACGTTACTCAACATTCACGATGAGGAATCAATGACAGTTGTGCTGAGCATGATTTGGGAGGACAAGCACAGGGACCCCTGCAACCCCCCACATGGACAAGGAGATGGACAGTTAATGCTTCTGGGAACGATCCCCTGCGGATTGCCGGAAAGGTCTGCAGCAGGTACACGGCCACTTTTCATGGAGATCAGTTGAAAGCTGGGAAGCCAGCGCCCACTTTGGGAAGCATGTGCTGTGCCCAGCCCCGTGCCTGGCGGGATGTGCATCTGGCTCCTGGACAGGGATTGTGAGCAGAACTGAATTGTTCCTTTTGAATACTTCATTTCCACATGTAACATAAAATAATGGAGAATTCATCTGAGGAACTGTACTTCAGTGTACTCTGTATTTACTAACCTTCCAAAAATAAATACATGAAACAGTGAACACTGTAAGCAAATTAAATAGCTGGCATCATTCCCTGAAGAATTTTATGAAGGCAACACTGTTCTTCTCTCTGCAAAGCCTCCAGGAGAAGTTGAGATCCTAGGAACTGAGCATGTGCCAGCAAAATGCCACTAGAGGCAAAAAAGGAGACGCTGGCCGCACTGTCACATATCTGCTCTTATACAAAGACATTGGACCCCTGGGATGGAGCATCAGAGTGAAAATATCTAATAGAAAATTCATTAGAAGCAGGTTCGGTCTCAATTTTAACTCGAAACCTCATTTACAGTCCTCCCTGTGTTTCTGAAGCCAGAAAGCAATATCCACAAATGTTTCTGAGGAGCGGGAGAACCCTCTCAGTTTTGACCTGCTATCTTTACATGTGTTGTGAAAAGGAGACCAAACATCCCAGGTAATGTTGGGGGACGTGGCGATGCAAAGCAGAAGTCAGCGCTTCCCTATCACTGCTTATTGAGACGCTGATCACTCTTGCTCGAAACAAATTAAAAAAACCCAAAAAAACCAAAAGCAACCCGAAACCTGCCCAGATAGCAGCAGCATATAGCAGAAATACGTGGGGAACACCTAGGAGCTTTGTGAGCAAAGCCTGGGTCCAGCCGGACGCACCCCTACTTCGCCTGCCAACCTGCGAAACACGTCGGCGTTGGCGGCCAGGCCATCGCTCCTCGGGCGCCTAACGCTTCTGCGCCACGTGGGCTGGCATCCGACCATCAGTGGGAGATTGCAAAGTTTCCAGAAAGTCGTTTTTATCTCTTGTCTCTCCCCTAATTATTTATTTTACAGTCCCAGATGATTACATTTTGCCTGTGTGTTCGTTATCATCGTGATCAAGCTGACTCCAGCCCGCCCGCAGCAGGGAGGGAGTGCACATTCCTATTGTCTTCTGATAGCCAAGCTCCCCTCCCTGACCCCTCTGCTGAGCGATGTTAAAATGAAGTGCTGAAAAACCTCACATTCTGCAGTACAGAGAGACATTAAAACACAGTTCTGAGAATATAATATTCTACTGCTGCAATATATCGAGAGAGTAAAATCTAAAGCAGGCACTTCTTTATTAAATTTATTGCACCAGCAAATAATCTTCCCCCCCCCATTATTGTTATATATTTAATTGGCAGGTACAGCTCTAGGGTTGCTCTGGCTGACAGACGCTTGAACAAGCAAAACCTTGCATTAACTTGGTTCAATGCTGCCAGCTGATTCTGCCCTGGAAACTACTTTTCTCAGGAAAACATCCGTGCAGAGAAAACAGTACCTGGCCCACCCATCAGACTCAAACTGTTTCGCACGTGAACAACGCTTGCCACTCTGCTGTACGTACAGAAATGTTAAACTTCCCCATATTTCAGTTTTCCCATCTGAGAAATGGGATCATTCCTGTGCCAAGGTTGCAGGGCAACGACAGAGCAGCGCTGGCTCTCCTGACCCCACGTCCTCCCCCAGACCCGGGGTTTGGGCTGTGAGCAGGACACAGTCCTCTCTCCTCTCCAGGGGACTTGGCACAGCCCCGTTGCCTTGCTGTTTTATGGGGCACAGGGAGAGAAGCAGCTTGGCCCTGTTAGAGATGATGACATTCACCCACAAGAAGGTCTCCAGTCTTTTTATCCTCTCCCCTTCCAGCATATTATATCAGCGTATAAATATCTTTTCTCATTGTTCCTTTCTTTTGGTGTATTTATGTAAAGAGAGGAAAAACAGATCAAGAAAGCAGCAGTTTCTCCCCCGATGGAGCTCTGAACCCTTTCACTCCAACACACAGCTCCAAAACGACACAGCCAAAGGTAGCCCCAACCACACCACCTTGACTACCATTGCTAGAACCAGCTTATGCTAATACTCAATTATGGAACAAATCTTGGTATCCCATTACCCACACTAAATATGCCATCCTTGTACCACAAAGCTACAGCAAATACCTGTACTCTTAGAGCCACAGATTCATACCATCATTGCCGTAGGTGTGGTAGGTGAATCTTCACGTGTCAGTGTGGCGTAGACCATTTGACTGTTGCTGTTATAGAAGGCAAAAATTGTTGCTTCCATTAAAGTGAAACTTTTACTTCAATTAAAGTGAAACCCCAACTGTCAGCTCACGCTGAAACGCTGCAGTACAGCTGCCAGCTCCAGCATTTGCAGATAAAACAGTCAGGGGTCACAATTTTTTGGCTAAGTGACAGCACAGAATTATAATAGCTGAATACTCTGAAAGGTCCTGTTTCTCTGTTTGGTATTTGTTTGTTTAGATTTGTTTCCTCTATCTGGATTTCAAGCCATTGACTGTATACAAGCATGTCAATTCATTAACGAATTTTGTCAGCTATTTTCTTTGGCACTGGAAACGGGTTGTTTCCCTGCTAAATTAATCCAGCTAGAATGTCACTTGCACACCAATCAGCGCTCCTATTCAGAAAGGTCAGGCAGAAGAGAGAATCACTTTTTTTTTTCCTTCTTTCTTTCTTTCTTTTTTTTTTAACCAAAAAAGAACACAAAAGATTTCTGAGCACTGAAGCCTCACTCTAACAGGTCACATTCGAACTACGTGTGAAGATGCCTATCGTCTGCTTTTCTGAGTGAGGAAATACTGCTGGAACCTCCTCTGTCCTCGAGTCAAGCTTTCAAAGTGACCTCCAACATGGGACCATTACATCCCAATCCATCCCTGATACCGTGTCTGCGTGCAAAAGTGGTAAACACTCAAGGGGGACAGTCAGAGGTGCTCTAAACTTCTGGAGATCTCTGGGATCGTAGGGGATTTAAAGGATAAGATGGAGACTTATACCATGGCCTGAGGTGGATTTTGCCTCCTGATAATCAGAAGAATTTTTACTGGGAGAATAAAAGGCGGCAATCTAACCTGATATATGCCCGTTTATATTCCCTCCGCTCCTCTAAAATACTAGCGCTTTGTCTTGCCATTGCTATGTTCTCCAGGACATTGCCTATGGCCCGTCAGCCACATCCGCACCGATGGCACCCTCACCGCTCCCTCTGCAAAGCTGGGCAACACTTCTCACCAGAAGGAAACTGTCCAGGAAACCCCTGAGATGGTGCAGAGGGCAAAGGCAAAGCCGTCCTACCTCCATACTCGCCCTCAGGCGCTCTCGACTCATCTCAGCTTTTTACCTTTACCTACATGGACTCAGGTACACCCAGGAGTCAGCACTGAAAAAGCTCTCTAGCATCTGTTCAAAGTTGTATTTCTTTGACATTCATAAGTCTGACCTTTGTCAGCAAATCATTTAAGCATGAAATTAATTTTGAAAATAAGCAATTTCACTGACTTTACCTGGATTACTCATATGTTTAAAGTTAAAAGAAGACTTAAGTACTTTGCTGCATACAGCCCCGTGTCTGACAGTGTAAAACGTTCCCAGTTGCAGACAAACAGCCAGCAGTCACCCACCACTCCACGCTCCAGCTCAGAGTTAATCTTACAGGGGTTTTGTTTCATTTACACAATAGTAAGCTTACTTTCCTCTAAGACCCACACGCTGCAATCAACTTTTAAGGAATTTATATGTGCATACATTACTGTCCCTTGCACAACAGAAGTGCATCGGTATTATTGATGTAACGCACACCAGTAGAGTCAGTTGCTCTGAAGGGTGGTTTATTTTGCAGCTGATTGATGATTTGCTGATTCTGGAAATCTCTCCATATGACAAGTGTTTCTAAAACATTTAAGACACTACAGAGCTCAAGGTTCTCAAGAGTGCAATCGTATTTTGCAACTAAATCATAGTAAGAAATGTACTTGCAACGTAAGCTCGCTAGCAGGTTTTCCACGACTGACAAATTGAATTCACAGCAAATGACTTTGGTTTTGCAGTTACAAATGTGCAATGCCTGANCCAAAAGCGTAGTGGTTACCCCGGAAGGCAAAACGTTAAAAAAAAACGAATGCCTTCCGTTCCTCCCCCTCTCCCTCAGCTTCCCATTGCTGAGCAGATGTCATATGGTATGGAATATCCGTTTGGCCAGTCTGGGTCAGCTGCCCTGCCTGTGTCCCCTCCCAGGATCTTGCCCACCCCCAGCCTACTGCTGAGGGGGTGGAAGAAGGGTTGGAGACACAGCCTTGATGTGTGCCGGCACTGCTCGGCAGCAGCCAAAACACTGGTGTGTTATCAGCACCTTGCTGCTACCAATGCACAGCACTGTAAGGGCTGGTACCGGGAAATTAACTCCAGCTCAGCCTGACCCAGTACATATGTACAAAAGTAAACGTAACAGCTGGAAAACAAAGAGAAGATTTTAAACCCTAAGCTGTGAAGTTAGGTACCAGTAACTCCTCCAGAACTAGCTTACAACGTCTTGCCCAATACATATGAACACATCTTGCTGACTCTAAATATCAGAAAACACCAAACTGACATTAAATATTTCCATAGATAACAGATGGTTTAACACATCAATCCCCACTTGGGGTTTCCTAATGCATCTGAATCATGTTTTGAAATACAACTCAAGGTTTGGAAAATCTCTAAGGTTTTCAATAAATGGAGTTTTATGTCAAGACTACTCAAAGCAGCTGTTTCTACTAACCATGGAAAATCACATCCAATTTTTTTTTTGCATGACCCAATACAGAAATTATGTAATTTAGGGTTTCCATCCACCTCCACCCCCACCATTCTCTCAGGAATAACATGCTTTACATGAAATGACAGTAGAATAACATCACACGTATCAGAGCTTCATATGTGTTGTCACTTGCTACTCAAGAAAAGATGTTTGTGTTTAGCATCCTGGTTCTGCCTCAAGCATGCTGATTTAATGGCTACTCCAATGCCAAGCATCAATGCTTTCAGGATATTTGAACTGCATGTTTCATGCCAACATGAGGAAGATGTAGCAGGCTGGAGGAGGCAGGGTTTGCATGCACTTCTGCCGGTCCTCTCTGCAGCCTTGGAGACATGGGCAGGAGCTGCAGTGGGGAAACATTGCTCCTTTCCCCAGGTATGTGATGACTTTCTCATACCTCTGGAGCCCATAACCTACCTTAGGTCCAGTCTGGCCTGCTGCCACCAGCCATTATTGGACGGTTGGACTAGATGACCCTTGAGGTCTCTTCCACCTTTAATGATTCTATGATTCTGTGATTATTCCCCATCCTCTGCTCTGCAGAAATGCATTCTCTCGTTTATCTCCTGGACATTATTTTTCACTCCATGAACGTGCAGGAACCCCTGAAAGCAGCAGTGCGTCCACACTGCTTGCTTCATGCCCCTAACACCTCACCTCCTCTGCTGCCACTTGCCTCTCCATGCCAGTGACAGCGTGCCCAACACCGTCATTATAGGCAGAAGAAATGCAGCCACCCATTACCACAGACAAGCACGGAGACCTTGAGATTGTTTGCCCTGGGGAGCACAGACCAGTCAGGCAGACTGATGCACGGCGTTATTTACAGAAAGCGGTAACACATAGACCTACACACACCCCTATCAAAGCAACTTCTGCATGGACTTGCAACACTCAGAACATTATTTCTTCTGAAAATCAAAGTCAGTAATACTGGAGAAAAGGGAGAAATTATTTTACAAAACCACGACCAACCTTTCTGTGTGGTTTGGGATCTGTGAACTGCCTCATATGCTACAAACGCCAAACAGAAGCAAGGCTAATTGCAGTATTTTACAATACCACCTAGGAGCTCCTGTTAAGCTGAGGAGCTTTGCGTTGTTAATGCCATACACAACTCTTCTAGAATGCAAATATTCTGGTGGACACCCCACCATAGAGACAGGCAAACTAGAAAATAATAATTGATAAACGCTGAATTTCTTAAGGAGCAGAGCTCAATGTCTCCAAACCTGGTTAGACAGATGCTTACAGAGCTAATTTACTGTACCTTTACGTCCTAATTTTAAAAGGGATGGAGATTGCATCTTACAATTTTCTCAGTCTGACTTTATTACAGGTACAAGAGAGGTTGGTATGTTCAGCAAGGCCTGTATTAGCCATTTTATGTTCTTTTAATCGCTGACATGGAATGTAAATAGTTTCCTCAATTGCTGCATACTTCCCATTCCTGAAGGAAGGCACACCCTTTGACAAAGATTAAGAGAATATAAAGTTAAATCCCTGTTTACTAAAGGAATTAAATCCTCCTCTAGTTACTGAAACAGAGCAACCTATGCTTGGGGGATCTACATACCTTTCAAGGATAAGAAATGAACAACTGAGGAGCATTAAAAATAATGTAAAGAAAGCTCAAGATTTGGGCCTGATGTTGGATAATAAAGTGAACTGGATTTTGTCACTGCTGGGTAATGTTAGAGTTCATCCAAATGACTGGAAATAAAAAGTGTTTTGTGTTGTTTTACTACAGAGGACTAAAGGGGTGCCCCGTCGTTTTCCACTGAAGTTGTCCATCACCAGCCCGAGGCAGCGTGTACCCGGCCTCCCTTGGACATTTGCTTTCACATGCACATTCCTTCCTCTTAACACATAAAGCTGCACCGCTTATGTCTATGGTCTCTCTATTACAGTAAAAAAATACCTCTGTTGCTTTTATTTCACAGCAGGGAAACCTAGAGAACACACAGATCCTTGCTAACATTTACAAAAAGTTTTCCCTAGGCTAAGCGATCTTTGCCAAGCAGCACATAGTTGGCCTGATCTGGATTCCCACAATATATTCTTGAGATGTTCTGAGAGGAAAATCAGCTGAACAGTTGAGAGGGTAGATTAAGATTTCAATGACTTTGAAGTTCCCCTTGTCATGGTCTTCCAGAGAAGTGACTTTATTGCTATGTGGTTCTGTACCCCCTTTGTGAAAAATTCTGCTGGGTTTCTGCCCATGGGACCATCTCTACAGCCACCCCTGGTATCACTCTCTGAAAGCTTACTGATAAGAGAGGGAGTTGTCAAGAGCATGTGAAAGAAGATGCAGTATTTATAGCCCACAAATAAGGAGACTGTAAAGCTCAACTTTGGCCACAGGTCTTCTGAAGAGCACAAAAATCCCATCATCAGCCCCTTGCCAGCAAACCCAGAGGTCCCTTTTAAAAGTCCAGCAGGGGTTATACCCAAATCCTTGACTCATCTTCCCTGAGCAGAGCTGATGGCTACTGCATGGAGGCAACCATCATCACAGGCTGCGGCAGGAGGGACGAGTCCTCCTAAAACAGAGCCAAAGGCTGTAGGATTGTCCACGTTACTGTAAATAAAAGGCTTACCACAGGCAAGGAGAAAAAACCCAAATCAAATAAAAATAATGATCAACAGGAAAGCACTGAGAGACAACTTGTCCATTTTCAGTCCCACATAAAGGCACATGATCATAGGGATTCTTGCTCTATAAGCGGTGTGCAAATACACACAACCCAAACTGGAATAAAACTCTCCTGTTAGAGGCCTGTTCTGTAAGGGACCGCTAGCAAACTTGCCTCAGCTTACTTTTAAACCATCAATTTTAAAATTATAAGCCTTCTCTGAGAGCCCTCAGTACAAAGTGAACATGCAACAAGGGTACTTACTCATTTCTCTCCAGATGGATGACTAGATGTTTACTTTCAGCTTGTATTACAAACTGCAGCAGTGCTGGGTGATTCTGAAAAAGGAAAACAGAGTTGGCTGAGTCCAAACCCAGAGCCCATCATCCTGCACCCTGCTCCACCAGGGACCTGGACACATGTCTGTCATTGCAGGATCAGGCCCTGCTTGGGAGGAGCAAGCAGTTACAAAGAGAAATGCTTGTGGTGGACAAACGTCAAAGGGCACAGCAGGGTGGGATTCCACACCTGGGTCTTCAGGTTTGGGCTCTGCATGACCGTTTTCAGGTTAAGATACCCATGTTCAAAGCTAGTGCCTCCTGCACTAGGAGCAGAGCCGTGGTGCTGTGATCATAATCAGCAGGGTGGCTCTAACAGAAATGCTTTTTTCCTTAAGGCTGAGCATGCTAAATACTTGCATTTAGAACTGTACATGTGATCCAAGACCATCACGGAAACTGAACATAAAGCTACGTATTTTAAAGTTTTCATAAGGAATAATTCAGTTTTAGCTTAAAAAGAAAGAATTGGTGTTGGAGCAATTAGAAATATGGTCAACAGTATTATCAGGTATCTCTGTGAGAACAACAGGCAAAGTATTTGTATTTATATACAAGTACTTAAGAGAATTTTCTAAACAAGTCATCAACAGCAGAGCACACGGAAATCCCAGTTGCGCTCCAGCATGGAGCAGGGATCAGGACATCTGGATTGTATTTTGAGCACCATCATGACTGCGTGCAATCTTCATACTGCCGTTCCCCTGATTATAAAGCAAGTTCTTTTTCAACTCCTGCATCCAAAGGTAAACCCACTATTTTTTGGGAAGCTGTGCAAGAGCATCAGAAAGGTCCGGTGATGCATTCGCCTTCGGAGGCAGGAGGCAGTGGAGGTTGAAACACTTGTTTGCAGAAAGGGGCAGTGCACCTATACAGGCTCTTGAAACTGCACTTCAAATGAGAAAGCAAAGTTTACAACAGGCTAGTTACTCTTAATCCCAAAGATTATATTTAAAGACTGTTTACACTTAACTTACATTTCATTAAACAAACTTACTGCATTGCGAGACAGTATTTCCTTGTTTTGAAATTCCACAGTAGCTCAGTAAATCAGTTGTTCCTCCCTACACTCAATATGCTTTCCTGAAGATTTATGTCAGCCAATTGCAGTCCTTAAGCAGGATAACTTGGGGATTATGGTATTTAATTGATTTATCGAGAAATATGTCTGAATTTGTGATTGATACGGCGGTGCCTTGATGGAGCCGTGGTTGTGTGACAGTCAGAGCACCCCGCCCGCAAAATGCAATGATTTTTAAATGATTTGGGAAAGTGTAGCTGTTTATTAAAAAGTGAAATTATGAGGAAGCTGTCATAGACTAAGCAAAATTGTAATTTTGTTATAATAAAAAATAGCTGACAACTCCCGAGAGCTCTCAGACATTATTAAGCACAGATTGTGATGGAGATACCATTGCTTTCTTCTAAGTGCCCTGTCCCACCGCTCATGCAAATTCAAACATGTTTTCCCTCTCCCCATGCGAAACAGCAACAATATTGAAATTCTGCATCTATGTGAACTCTGCAGAAACGAGATCCCACTAGAATGCTAAATAAATGCTTCAGACTATCCTTGGCACTCAGCAAACACATGGGAGTCATTTATTGGCATGAATATTTAGAAGGAGTGTTGATTACCACTTTAATATTAGTGCATTGGTTCCAAAGCCCGTAAGATATACATACTATAGAGTTTTGAGAGAGTAAAATACAATTAATTACAATATAACACAGTAAATAATTAAGATATTGCAGCAGCACAAATGGATTCTTTTCAGCTAAAGGCCCTCTGTCAATATGTAAATGATAACTATGTTTATTCATGAGTTCACAGTGGTACTTATTTGACAGTCAATTGATGTTAGTAAGTTGTAAAGTTAAAAAAGCAGCTTGCAGAATAAACCAGACTGTTACAAGACAAAAACATCTCTCAGAGAATTCCTAATATCGAAACTTCTTATCACTGAGCACAACAACGTCCCCAGTTAGGATGCTGGACTGCTTTGCCTGAGACCCAGGTTCAGTCTTGCTTTACCACAGATTTTTTTTTTTCAAACAAATGGCATATTTTCTTATCTGCCATCTGGGAAGAGATGAAGCTGTACTTTTTCTTATTCTGACTGGCAGTCATGAGCATAAACACAGTAAAAATTACACACTGCTCAGGTGATATGGTGATAGGAAACACATAAGCATTTAAAATGAGAAAGAAAAATAAATATCATTCAGAAAGGGCATTTTACCTTTGTGGGATTTTTTTTCTCCCCCTTTTTTTAAAAATATACACTTGTGAAACCAACTCAGATCTTTCACTTTACTTTTTTGCAGTGGTGGTGGACTCTCCCCTAAAGTATTTGCACAGTTTGGCTACAAGACCTTAAAAGCTCATTTTGAATCTCATGAAGCACTGGAACACTCTCCCTTACAATCAATATTTTCCAAACTGAGTTGCAAGATGAAATAGGAATAACTAGAAATACAGATATTAGATCACTGGTTTATATTTTCTGTTTAGAATAATCGAAAAAGCACATAGTGAAGGCATATCCTCTTCTGCTCAGAACATTTCAGAAAGAACCACTCATTATAAGCCTTTCCTAAGAGCCACAAAAAATAATTCCTAAGCTGATACCACAACTTATTCCCATATTCATCCCTTAAAATTATGAAATGTGAAAGTAAGTGAACCTCATGAGAGTAGCATTATTTAAATCATAATAAATAACTTCGTACGCTTCTACCTTCTTTTCTCCACAGTCTCAGGTTTTCTAGGTCTTTCTACTTTTAAACTACAATTTTCTGCTTTCTTTTTGGCATGTTTGTTGTGGCATAAGAGAAGATGTTATCAATGCACACAAACTGTTCTCTGATATCCTAAGAGAACTAACTTCAGGATGATTGAAGTAATACTCTTCATCACTTTCCCCTCTTATTTCGAGGATTTACTTTCAAAGTCTACATCAAATTGTATCAGCAGAACAGTACTTCCCCTATTCATTTCCTCCTTGATTGTTTGCCTGCTGAGGGACGTTGGTTTGAATTGGCATTACTGAAACAATATTTTGAAGGAAATCAGTGAAACAAGAAGTTAAGGCCAAGAAGAATTCTCTCTGATAAAACAGATTAAAAAAAATTGAATAAAGCACCACTTGAACAATTGGAAGCTGGTGAGACAGTAGCATATTTCCGAATCAGAGAAGTCCTCTTGTTTTCTTACAATGGAATAAAAATCACTCTGCAGTAGTAGAACTAGCTTAACCAATACATGTTTTTTAAGTGCTATTCATTTTTTTCCCTGTCTAATCACATTAATGTCCAGATCTTCATATAGGAAGAGAGAAGAAAGGATCGTTTGGGGATTAAGGGCTTCCCCTGTGAAGCTGGGGATGGTGTCGGGAGCTCAGCTCCACCACGGACTTGTGTCTTGGCCGGCACAACAGCGTTTCATTGTGGGAAACAGCAAAACCCTCCAGCTGAGCCAACCTGTTACACCTCAACTCTTTTTGTGCTTCACTTACCCTTTCTACCTCTTTCCTTCAACTTGCCTCTGCAAAATGGACATGACAATAGTTCCCACCCTCATGTCTGTGCTTAGCACATAGACTGTTTTAAAGACATGCTTCCTAAACACGGAGGTGAGCAAATAGACACCTTGCTTCTGGAGAAGGCATTAAGGCATTACAAGAACAGTGGCTCAAAAATAGCAAAAAGACATTTTCCTTTAGTCACTTGTGTTTTATCACATCACCACAAACCACAAGACAAAGTCTCTGTAGCAGATTTTGATCTCCTCATACTTTCAGGGACTACTTTCAAATAATAATAATGCTGTGATAACAAAAAAAAAAATATTAAAAAAATCCATTTCTATGCCTGAAATACTAGTAGCCGTCCATTTGGAGTAGATTTGTTCACCTTGGTGGGATGCCCATTCTGGAATCTGACTACAAAGCAGCTGTCACTGAGTATATTTTTCTGCACAGAAATCAAGGGAAAAGTCTTAATCATTTTCCTTTGGGCTGTGGAGCTGGCACGCAGCGTGATCACACTGCGGTGCTGTTCACTTTTGCCTTGGTACTGACTGTTGAGATTGGGATAAAATACTTTGATTCATTTCTTACTGCATTTGAAGAGAGAGAAAAGTGATGAATTAGACTGTCCTAACGCATGTGTCTTTGCACCTTCCCCTCTATAAAAGATACAGGATTTTACTGGATTAAGAAACATGAGTTAGACCAGCACATGCAACTTTAAATAAAAAAATATTCTAGAAATATTAGAAATAAGAGGAAATATCTATAGACAGGGGAAAGAGTGTATACAAACTCAAACCAGAAGCATTCATTCGTTTGGAAAGAGAAATGCATTTTCAGCTGTACTGGATGTCCAAATCCAGTATTTGAGATTAGAGATGAGCACAAGAAACAGAACCAAAAGGGATGATTTTGCTTCTCTGGTTTCAAAGTTTTAAATTATATCCTAACATGGTAGACTGAAATAGGCAGGTTCGTTTAACCCAACAAAGTGGTTTCCAGCCTCTCGGGAGCTGCTATTAACTTCACCAAAGCCAACCCTACAACAGGGCCGACTTGGCATCTGCAGCCAGGCTGACCTAGGCCTGTCCTATGTCAGGCCACAGACTGCATGAACTGCCCTGACAGGGCACTGGTGGGACACTCCTAGTCTGAAATGGTTAAAATGGGCAAGATGGTAAGGAAAAAAAATAATTTTAAGGACAACTATGGATTGCAATTAGTTGTATGCAATAAGGCTCCTGACATTCAATACAGACCAAAAATAAAAATACAGCAAAACCTCACAGACTGTCACATCAGTTGCCTGGACTTTAGTCTGAAGAAGAGAAACCACATCATCAGTAACATGCACAGGAGAAGAGATCCTGGAGGCCACTCTAGCTTTGCACAAAGTTTGTCATCACTGCACCAGACCATAGCAACAAAGTACAATTTTCCTGCAGGATGCATGAAGAACGTAGAGCTGCAAGAGATGAATGTCATTTATTTTGACCAGCTACTGCAAAGCCAGCCTGGCTTTGATATTCTCTTTGATATTTCATTTATGTGGTCGTGGATGGTAGCTTAACATGATGCTATACAGGACAATTGCATGCAGAAGCAAATCAGTGTTTGTTTATGACAATAGTGCAAGGAATAGTGAAAAGACATCTCCATAATGTGGAAAAAACAGAATATATATCTGAAACTTCAGCATATATTTAGAGTGAAGCTAAATACGTAGCTCTCAACTACTCTTCAACTGGCCAAAGACAGCCAGCAAAGACTGTTGCCTTTTGGTCACCTGGTTTCCCACAGCATTAACACACGTCAAACCAGACTCGATGATCTATGTGACAGAGTACTCTCTCAGGGGATACTTTGGGAATATTTTTTAATCCAGCCTCTTAAACTGTACAAAAAGCACATTTACTCCAGGGATAAGGCCCTGTTTACTTTTTCCTCTGTGCTCTTGAAAACAGAAATTCCAACACAAAAAAGCGAGAGTCAAAAGTTTTTTATCTCTTAAACATCGCTCTGGAAATGAAGGATGACACAAAGCTGATCTGAGGGCTGGAGCCCCTCTGCTACGAGGACAGGCTGAGGGAGTTGGACTTGTTCAGCCTGGAGAAGAGAAGGCTCCAGGGAGACCCAGTTGTGGCCTTCCAGTCCCTGCAGGGGCTCCAGGAAAGCTGGAGAGGGGCTGGTTCCAGGGCAGGGAGGGACAGGACAAGGGGGATGGGTTTAAACTGAAAGAGGGGAGATTTAGATTAGATATTAGGAAGAAATCCTTCCCTGTGAGGGTGGTGAGGCCCTGGCACAGGGTGCCCCGAGAAGCTGTGGCTGCCCCTGGCTCCCTGGCAGTGCCCAAGGCCAGGCTGGATGGGGCTTTGGGCACCCTGGGCTGGTGGGGGGGTGTCCCTGCCCATGGCAGGGGATTGAAACTGGATGAGCTGTGAGGTCCCTTCCAACCCAAACCATTCTGTGATATATCAGATAGTTACATTCCACACAGATCTAGATGTTTTTTCTTGTATCTGAAGAGCCAATATCAGGAATTAGAAATTGCGTAACTGAGGAAAGAGTACATTATTTCCAGTAGGGATAAATGCTATGCCATTTTGTGCTATCTACATGAAAATACATTCCCCCCCCTTATTTGTCACACACTGATGTTCTGTGTTGGTGCATTCGCAAACGAAAAGGTATGTTTATAGTTATCAGATATATGGGCTGCTATTACCCATCTACTGTCTGAACTACACAAAGAGGGAAAAGCTGGAAAATCTATAAGAAATAAAGCCACCTGGGGAATTTTACCATGATAATTGGAATTCAATCCAACAAATACAACCTCTCTACAAAGTATATACATTTAAGACAATTACAATCGGCAATGAATACTATAAATTGCATGTATTGCTTTTAAACCAATAAGCATTTCTTCCTTTTCCTTTGGCTTTAGTTTAGAAGCAAACACGAGAGGCTATGTTTCTTGTGAACACCTCCAAAACCAAGTAATATTTCACGCGGACATGAAAAGTATAAACATTTAATTCATATTGTTTTGCAAGTACCTAAGGGCGGTGAATTCAGCTGTGCTTCCCTTCCTGTCAAACGACAAGCGTGTATCCCTGTGGCTGCATATAATGAGTAGCAGGAAAGAGAACAGAGTGTTTTGCAGTTGTGGGTTGCTTTTTTTTTAATGGTGTAGCAAAGAATCACAGCCCCTTAACAAATTGGCTGAGCCACTCCAATCATGTGGGAAACCAAAGAACTTCCAAGTTTGTTCCCAACTTTAAAATAAAGTGATTCTTTAAAAGAGAATGATGATGCTCTTTTCTTTCTCGCTGACTGTACGAACAGATGCAAGACTCTTCTATCTGGAAGGCATAATTTCTAATTATTTTTTTCTTTGCTTTTCATTTTTCCCCCTTGTTCTTACCCCCTTGTATAGCAAATCCACCTGCTGCTTGGAGGTAGCGAACCCCCTGCTTTTCCATCCTAATCTTTTCCTGCTTCCTACACTGCTGCCAAGAACAAGACACAGCAGACACCATCTCACAGGAGGTCCTAAGGCAGGGACAAGGCAAAGGCAGCAGCTCTTCTGCCCCTTCCCTGGCTTCCTTACGGGAATAGAAAACTCCACCATGGAGCTCATGTGACATGCATAAAATAGGAGAAACAGGACAACTTTGGGAATGACCCAAATTCAGCAGACTTCTCTTCATAAGCTAAAAAGATTTTCAATTAAAATTTTAAAAAAAGGAATGTTTTGATGCACTGCCTCTATCCCACTGGCAGTCCCAGCCTCTGGCCATCAGGTTCTCTGGCAACAGCTGCTGAAGCTCCTATGAACCTCTGTAAAGGGCTGTTTAAATTAACAGTGCCTTGCTCACTGCCGGTGTCCCAATATTCCTATCCAGAGTTTAAAAAAAAAAAATCAAGCAAATAACACTCAAGAAAGAGGAAACTGAGAAGTTAATTGTGCCAGACCAAAATCAATAAAACTACACAGCTCTAGCACAGAGTTTCCTGGTTTCCATGAAGAAATACAAAGCTAATGACTACTCCGGGAACGGGAAAGCACACTTACAATTTAGCGACATCCTTTTTGTGAGGTAGTCCTGATTTTTTTTTTCTTTTAAATTAAAGTGCAACCTAGCTAAAACATGTTCAAAATGTCATACCATTATGGATCACATATTTCAGGAGCAAATCCAAAATAAGTAATTTGACATTTTAAAGAAGTCTGCATCTTCTGAGGCTGTTATGCTATGAACTTATTTGGTGTCAGTAAAAAGTCAGGCATGAAAGCTGAATTCAACATTTACACGATACTTTCATTATCAGGCACTGAAGTTGCACTAAAACATAGTTATGTGCATCTGGCCAGCTAAACAGGGATTAACAGGAAATTCACAACTTTATACATTAAAAAACAAACGTCAAACATGTTCCTTCTTTCTTTTTAATTAAATCCAAGCAGAACAAATAGGGCAGCCTCGTTTTTTAAAGCAGTTATCCAATTATCTGCTGAACTATATCGGTTAAAAATAGGTCAAAAATCAATACTCCCTTTTCAGGACAAACTTTGAAACAAAAATCTTTCAGAGATTCCTAAAAACAAGCTCAGAGAACAAACATTAGCCAATTATGAAAAAGGGGGCTCGCGTTGCCAACGCTTTGAAAAAGCCGATGGGGAGCGAGCTCCGCTATCCTGCGTTTCAGGATGTGGTTTGGGAGAAGGATGCGTGCTGTAACACAAACCAGCCAAAGCGAGGTATTGAAGCCCTTCCTGTATCTTTGCAGCAGGATGGATGCAAACCAACATAAACCAACAGTCGGTGTGTATTTATTACAGCTCTCTGCCTGCCTGATGACCTGTAAGGAGTCTGTTCCGCATCTGGGAGCGGGTGATTCGTTAGATTCACGAATCACAAAGGAAGGAAGAAAGGAAAATGCAACAACATATGGTTTTGACCGAATGGAAATGACTGCACCAAACTGTGAACTCAATTCTGTATTAAGAACAACTAATAAAAATAATAATAAAAAAAATACGTATGCTTTTAGCCAGCTCTCATTTACTGCGATGTATCCCAAAGAGACCCCCGCTCAAGGTGCTGCCTGACATCTCTTTGAAGGACCATCACCGCTAAGCCATCTAAGGGCACCAACTTTGGTCATTCAGGTACTGACCCAACCCCAGGGAGCACAGGACTTTCTGCCCAGACCACCACAACAATTTGTGGGCCCTCAGCTTGGAGGCAGGTCGAGAGCAGCCGTGCTTTTTAACCCGAGTCTGATGGAGGGCTGTGTTGTTTGCCATCACAACTCATTCCCTAAACTGGCTAAAAAAACCCGTACCCTGCCTGTCCTCCAACACATTGTGACCTCAAAGAGGTCAGGCAGGAGGTTGATGGCACCAATGCAGATTTTAGCTTTTTGAAAGCCCTGCAATTATAAAAGTCTTCGTAATAGTAAGACTTGTTGAAGAGTCTGGTTAAAAATGTAAATCCTCCCCTACATTGTTTTTCCTTACTGGGTTGCCCCAAAAAAGGTCAAATAGAAATACCCACAGCCCTGTAAGTCTCGGCACGGCCTGAGATTCAGAAAAGGTGGCTAGATACAACACAGCCTTGGAGGTCCCAGAAGCACATGGTAGCTCACCCTCCCGGTACCTGCTGCGCTGTCAGGTCTGCTTGTGGCAGCCTTTTACTATCACCTCTGGACGACGACGGGCCACTCTGTAAGAGGGATGTTTCACACCTGAAAAGTTCAGGCCCAACATCAGAAATTTTCCCCTGACTCAAAAGCGGACTAAAACCTGGCGCAGGAATAAAATGACCTGGAATTGGCTCAAAGTAAACCCATAGTCATTATACAGTATTTACACTGTCCGTACAAATCACAACTGTTCATTTTGCTATCAAACAGATGGGAGCAAAAAGTACCTCATTGTTGGAATACATTATGTGCTGCTTAAACAATGCTTTGTGGAAGGCTGTGCAAAGAAAACAAACATATCTGTTTCGTAGTAAAGTGTTACAAAACAAAACTTAATAGAGCTGGCAGCTAGGAAGCTATTGCAGCGGGTCTGGGTAGCCTTAGTTATTGAACAGAACTCGTTGCAGACGGTCCTTTGCAGTTTGGGTAATTATAATGGGAACGAACAGCTGTTGATATTTGCCAATTTAAAATGCACATGAACTACTTTGAGGACTATGCCAGGTAGACTTAGTAGATCCCATTTGGGTTTTAAACTGCGCATAGCTTTGAAAGTAAAATTCCTCCTCTTTGTAAGGACACCGGGGGACTGTGACCTCCTTTCACTAGAAGTTTGATTGCAACATCATATTCCTCCAATGTTCTCAAAAAATCAAGGTCAAGCATGGACTGCGTCAAAGACTGTACATCAACTAGCTACCCGCTGTCATTGTACGTTATGCACCTTACTCCCTTTGTCCTGTCATACTTTCTGTGAGCATTCCTGTCTAATAGCTCTACATTTTACCACCCCACATCCACTGTTTCAACAGAGCTGGGGCTGAACAGCAAACCTGACCCTCTTTAGAACAATCTCTTCTCTCTCTGTGCGCGTAATTATTGCAGTACACATTTGTGGGGCACCCACAATGTGCTGTGCTCTGTGGGGGTTAAGAATTACCGATGATAATTTCTTCTGAGTTCCCACTGATAAGAAATGACACGTTTTCCAGATTATGTCTGAAAATGTTCTCCACAGTGGGAGCTGTCTGGCATGCTGAGGAGGGCACGAGCAGATGAGCTTCTTGTATCACACATGGGGACTGTAGGCACAGTGTATTTGTGTGTGCTGGGGAAGCTGTAGATTATGAGAACTGTGTTTCAGGGACAAGAGGGATTCTGAATTGTGCCCATTATAGACACTATCTGAGCCACCTGCTCACTCCTTATCTCCCTTCAGTGCCACCTGCATCCTCAGAGCCTTCTGCAACTGCGACAGTCCCAGGATGGAGGTTTCTCCATCAGAAGCGATACAAAGCCACTGAAGAGCAAAAATAAATCGCAGCCAGCCTCCTCCCAATGTTTCCATGGTTCACATAACTAACACAGAGAGAAAGAATGCAAAATACAGTAGTAACTGTGTCCACTGAGAAGCAAACTGAGATGGCCACCCATTTCACAGAACTGAAAGTCAACTCAGAAAGCTTCAAGAAAGGAATAAATTATTCTATCACTGAAAGAGGATTTCAGATGCTTTTTGTCTCCCATCAATACAAATCTGGCCGGACTCAGTAAGTTATATTAAATGCACATGTATCTCCTTCAAGCCACATATCATGCTCTCCAAACACCTTTCTCTAAATTAGATCCTTTCATATTCCTTGAAAAGCTCAGTTCTTAATTAGGAAAGAGTTCCGATTTTCCATTTTCATTAATTCATTTGATTTCAAGATTTTGAAGCCAGAGTAATTGCAACTAAAGGAAACCTATTGAAAGGCAAAAATATACAATCAGTTTCAGACAATGAGGAATTTAAGAATTTTTCAAATGCAAGTAAAGGGTAGGTCTAAATGTCTGGTTAAACTGAATCCTTGACAATGTAACCACCTCCAGAGAAGCAATGATATATGTTTTCCTTCTCTGAACAAACTCGGAGGGTTGGCTAAATTAATGCTTGAATCACTTAATTATTTGGCTTAATTCACAGGCTGTTCTTCACTTGCAGATCCCTCCCGCTCCTCTCCAGTCACCCTGCTCCACTGCACCGGGTCTGTGCCAAGATCTCTGAGCTCAGACTTCATTCTCTCTAAACATCTTTTCATATTATGTGGCTCAGATTAAATCTTCTTCGCTAATTTGTTATTGCAATCACAGATGTGCTTCTGGATTCAAGTTCCGTTTTGCATCACAAATATTGGAAACGCAAACCAGAAGCGAGGACTCGGTATCTAATTTCCACTCTTTCAAACTGTAATTTGTCTCTGATGATCTTTTGAAGATGACAAATGAGTTTTACAAAGACAGATAAAATATTAATATTTTTTAAGCTAATGGAAGGGGACATTTCACCCCAGTCTTGGGCTACTCAAGATAACTTGACAAACTTTCCAAAGCGGTACTTCCAAGACATATGAATCATTTTTATATCCTGGAATGTGCCCTAAGAGAAAAAGGGATCTGAAGATTTCCTAGGAAAGTAAATGATATTGCAAACCTGTGGGCAGCATCTCACATTTTTCTGCTTAATTAGAAAGAGACTTTACTTACAGACACCCCATCTATACATTTACATTCTTGTAGAAAATAAATGGCACAAAGTAGTGTGGAAAGCTCAGAAAACTTATCTAAGAAAGCACTTGCTAGAATAAAAACATATGTTTTATTCTGAATGATACCCAGAGATTTAAAGGTATTAACGATCAGCATATTTCTTGCCACAAAGGCAAACACAAAGCACGGATGAAAATGCCATTACCATTAATATATACACAAAAAACTGAAATAAAATTTATCTATTAATTATAAAATACATCTTAAAAGATATCTAACTTGATTATAAAAGACCAACATGTAGCTAATTCCTCCTGTAGATAATTTGCTTAAATATGTTCAGTCTCTGAGCTTATAGAAAATCTGTTTCATTTATTATTACTCATAGGTTCAGTTTAAAAAAGCTATAAAGTGGTATTTCTAGAACAAGCTCTCTCATGACATATTAGATAAACTCGTGGGTCTAAAAAATAACCCCTGTATCGAGGTTATATAAATTGATATTAAAGCTCAAAGATCTGCTTTACACTAAATCATCTAGAAATAGCACACCCTTTCTCCATTGAAGGGCATGAGGTAAATAACTGAAGGGGAGGTAAAACAGATAATCAATTATTTCAGCTGGCTTCAGGGTTAGTGCTGAAATTTTCAGCCCCTTAGAGAAAAAGCTAAAATCAATACAGCACAGTATTTTGAGATAACAAAAAAAAAAAAAAAGAAACATCTCAAAGGCATTCGCAACATGTGATAAAAGTATAAAGAAAAGTCTGCTGTCACCTTCAGCTGCTCTACCACACAGCCTAAACGAACAAAAATATTCCTGTTTCTTTGCTGAGCTGACTGCACAGGGTTAGAAACCGGGAAAACGAAAATTCTGCAGAAGGCTTGTAAAATGTTTCAATTACCCAGCCTCAGTCTCATGGACCAGTACAACAAAACACAACGAGCAAGAGTATTTTTCAGTGGATGCTGGAGTCCAATACCCATGGGGATTGCGGGAAAATAGACTTGACAGTAGCTTTGACATTCTGGAAGAAAGCAGCAGTTCTTCGTGCAGCTAAAAGATGAGGAGCAAGTGGAGTTATATGCTGCAAACTCTATTTTAATTGTGCTTTCTGGAACTGGACCTCTTTCCAAGATCTGCTTGTGGAAAACTCAGGCTACCAGAGCATCCCATCACAGGAGAAGACTGTCCATCTGCCTTTTTGGACAGCTTTCAGTTATCTTTACATTAATACATCATGCAAGCATGTATTTACAATATTTCGCCTCTTCTTGTCACTCCATTATTCATACATGTCCTGCTCTGTTTTGCCTACCTTCCCCAACGCCAGAAGCCAGTGAATTAGCACAGGTAAGACAGAATAATAAAGATTGTCTGAGGCAAGTCTATTTTACACAGTTTTGCCTGAGCCAACGCAGTAAAGCTCTGGCAATACACTGATTTCAGTGTTGGTGATAGTCTCAAATTCTCTCTGTTTTTGTTTCTTATTTCAGTTTCAGAGATACTTTTTTACCCCCAGGATTAAACTCCAATGGAAATTTAAATACAACAGTTTCCCCAGGGATGGGCTATGATACACAGAGTATTTAGGTATTTGCACTAGATGAATTGTGTGCCATATGCGGTTGAATTTCCATCAGCTTTGGAGATTTATTTTCTTCCGAAGGAGAATCCACTTTTAGACACAGAGGAGCCTTCCCTTTAGACCTAGAACTACAAACCAACTACCCTTCGGGAAAAGAAAAAAAAAAAGAAAAGAAAAAAAAGGAAAGATAAAATGAAAACAGAAAAAATCATATTTTCCAGCTTAGCATTAGGAAGAGTTGGTAACCACAAGAGAGATATATCACTGAGGAGCACTGAGTGAAAAAATCTGTTGAACACCTGAAAATTTCTAAGAACAGGCTAACCACAGCATTATCTGCCCCGAACACGCCACGCTCTGCATCCCATCCACTTCCTTCAGAGCTACTGACACAAAACTGCAGAAAAGACACTGAAAGGGAAAAAAAACCCCACCACCACCAAACCTCACAAACAGCTCTGAACTGAACATGTTTTCAGTCAGATGATCCTTCAAAAAACAACCCAAACACTCAACCCCAACCCCATCACCGTGTCTCTGTTCACTGCCAATTAACAATAAGACAGCTCTGCAACGCAGCCCATGTGATCCACCAGGACTTCACAGCCCGAACAGCCCCGAATGTGTTTTGAATTACTTCGTGCTTATTGTAAGCAGTTGAAATTGTCATCTCAGGATTTGGTCTATTTATGATGCACTGCAGTTAAATCCTCTCCTCCCTTCCCCCTTCCTGAAAAATCTTTTGAAGCTTTGATGCTTCTCAGAGTAACAGACGACGGAGATACAAGTCTGCTGCTGCCACCACCCAACATTGTTTATGCCATTGTACTCCCAGAAAGCCATCGAAGGGCCTCTGGTGAAGCCTCGTTATTTCTGTGTAACAAGTTTTCCATAAAATCCAGAAAGATCAACAAAAGAGACTTCACTGATCTCTCAAAAGATTCATCTCCCCGTACAAGTTTTGTTTACAGTATTTTATAGAGCATACTTTGGAAAGAGGCAATAATGAAAGTGCTGCTACAAGACACAGTCAACCGTTCACATGGACACCGTATTTTTTTCATAACCTGTCTCAACAGAATGGCTTAGATATCTCTTCCTTGAGCACCCAAAATTCCTCAAAGAAATGATTTCCTCAGGCTGTCTACCACCATTTTCTAAAACTACCTTCCGTTTCCCTACGAGCCTCCATCACCACTGCAACCAAGCACCTGCGAGACAGAGATGTGCCATGGTCTCCATTTACAGATAAATGTACAATTTAGCAGAATGCAAAGCTGAAGGCTTCTGGAAAGGTTGATTAGTGTCTCTATAAATAGCAAGTGTTTGCCAGATACGGGTACTACTCTGCCATATCGCAAAGTGTCAGTGAACACAGTATGTTTAGAGAAGGACTTTGAAGCACAGGAGCAAGCCAGAGCCTTCTGGCAGGTTTAGAAGTAAATATAGTCATTTTGGAAATTGTCATCCAAGCTCATCAACATATAAATAGACAAGGGCTCTGCAGGGCTTCCCCCTACCGTGCTGATTTCCTGAGATGACGAGGGAAGGAGCGTTTTAGAGCCATACCACAAAGCTTAAATGAGACATCTTGCTCACCAGAAGACTGAAGAGTTTCAGCGAGGAGCTCAGATGGACAACTCATTGAGGTGCACAAGAAAGTAACGTCTGAGAACTGAATAAATTGGTTGCAGCTAGATAAAGAATTAGGAAGAGCAAAAATGCCCCATGGGTACTCATCCCCTAGGAGACTCCCGAGTACCTGAATCCAAACTGCCTCAGCCCAGGGCTGCTGCATTGTTCCCTCAGACAACAGTTACGTACTTTTATATAGAGACTGTTTTTAAAGAAACCTAAATTTCATGATACATTTGATAAAGAAGGTACATCAACAGCTTCCCGCAACTCCTCAATCAAATTTTAGTTTGCAAATCTAAATTCACCGATAAGAATACCTTGCACATACAAACTTTACCTTAGGCTAAACACATGGGACAAGTTCTTTCCTTTCCTCTTCTCCCAAGTAGCAAGTGACAGGATGAGAGGGAGTGGCCTCAAGTTGCGTCAGGGCAGGTTTAGGTTGGCTATTCGGAAAAATGTCTTTACAGAAAGAGTAGTGAGGTATTGGAATGGACTGCCCAGAGAGGTGGTTGAATCACCGACCCTGGAGACGCTCAAAACACATGTAGACATGGCACTCCAGGACATGGTCTAGCAGGCATGGTGGTGTTAGATTGATGGTTGGACTTGATGATCTCAGAGGTCCTTTCCAACCTTAGTGATTCTGTGATTCTTTCCATATATCAAGGCTGTGACAGCGACATCGCATCAACAGACACGACATAGCTCCCTAAAATTGAAGAAGCAAATTTGCATATTCTGGGCAATGCAGAGGAACGATTTTGGGGGGGACAGGTAAAGACAGCAATAAATTGCCACACAACTTTATTTTATGCTGAATAAATTTCTCACCAGCTCACAGTAGACTGTTGGCTGCCAGGCAGCACACCAAAAGAACAGATCATCAAAGTAATTTCACTATCGTTCTTGAGGAACTTTTGAAACTCACCGCTATGACAAGAAAATATATGCATGTAATATAATAATATAGCATGTAAAAATGTAATATAGCACAGTGGCTGCTGCAAAAATAAAGCATACCGTGGTATTTCCAAATCATTTGGCTTGATTGTGGTGGCTAATGTAAGAATTCACATTCAGCTTAAGTAGTACACCTTGGGGAGACACAGCTTTGCGTTTTGCCGGTGATACATTGATTTGCCTTGCACTGATAAAGATTTCGCTGGAAAAACAAACCCAGATTGCCATTAACAACTTCAAGCAGAGACTGGACTCTTCATCTAAATTGCTTAGTAAGGAAGGCTGTGAATATTTTTTTTATATTTCTGTGCAAAAAAAATAAAATAAAATTCCAGCTCCCTTTGTTACCTGCCAAAAATTATTACAATTACAGGAAATATTTGTTCAGGTCTAACACCCAATAATACGGGAGACCCTCCTACCCACAAGACACTTATCTCTGTATACATCAGCTAAAATGTCTGTAGCAGCTGATCCTGTGGCAATTTTTAAGCTCTTTAATGATGACACAGATAACATCCACACTTTCAATGACTGCATGCTGGTTTTATTTCTTTTACACTATGCTTTCTTTTTTCCCGCTGTCTAGTCCTAAAATTAGAACAACTCTATCTACATATATGAAGTTCATGACATTGGCAAGTATGTTACAAGGACACACTGATAAGCTCTCTGCTTCTAAATGTAATTCCTTCCTAATAACTTGTCCCAGCAAAGCAGAAGAATTGATAGGAATTCCACTCAATGGCATGTATTTTCCCTCTCAAGTACTTGGTTTTATGATTCAATTTCAACCCACAATCATGCTGTAACCTTATTCAGCCATTTTGTCCTCACATATTGTTCCAAAAATTTTTCAAATTGTCATTTAAGAGCTGAATCCTGAACCAAGGCTGGAAAGAGAGTATCTGTATGTACGTACAGAGATATAGATGATACACACAGCGATATGGATAGCGATAGACATACTGTATCGACACCAATACAGATATACCTCCTGGGAAATTCAGCAATGTGGTGGGGAGGCCTCAGGAATCTCTTGTAAAGAAATGGCCCAAACCTAGCTGTCATTCTCTCCATCTCAAACACACAGGTTTGGAGAAATTGCTAAATACTGATTGTGTGAAGGTGAAGGGTGGAATTGGAGTTGATTTCAGTTGTATAAATAGAGATTTCTTTTTCAATTAGTTAATAAAAGATGTATGGAAGCACGTTAAAACTAATAAATTCAATTTCCAAAATAAACTGATGCTTGATGATTAAATTGCGTATTTGAGAGCAGTAAAAATGTACACGTGCAAGAAAAATACACAATACACTGAAACATCGTTTCTCAATGTTCCTTAAAATACAATGTTTTCATGTCGATGTTAATCTCCATCAAAGAAAGGTGATCATGCTAAATTTGGACTGATTTATATGGCTCATCACACAGTATAAAAATCTCCAGTAATGTTCTTCATGGTACTTACAAGCTGCTCTTAAACTGCCTCCAGGATTTTAACAGTGAAAACCCTTGTACACATCATTGCAAACACTCCTCCTCTTTAATTATTTGAGAATTAAAATCTTGAAAATATTTGTTCCCTAGTTCTGACAACATATGTATGATTTATCCACACATGTAAGACATGCCTCTTTCCTTGCTCCTTAGAAGTTTTACAGCAAGACCACAAATACAAATCATACTTTTAATCTGAAAAGGCCATTGCCAAAGTCAAATTGATGTCCCATGGCTTGGATTAAACTTTCTTCCCATTTTATAGATGGAAAAGGGAAAGACAATGAAAGGCCAGATGTTTGACTGGACAAAGCAAACAATTTAGGTTTCCATCTTAAAAAAATAAAACCCAACAACTGTTTCTATCCATATCTTAAATTTAGCCTCCGCGATGTGCAGCGTTCCCAGGCTCTTGATGCTCGGTCTCCATAGAGCAGCGGTTTCCTTTCCTCTCTGCCTCCTGTGGGGATCCTGGGAAACAACCACTTGGGGCTGAGGGCTCCCACAGATCACAGTTTCAACCAGTCCAGCCCTATTCCCTTTTTTTCCTTTATAATCAACATACCATGGCAGTGAGCAATTCCGCACTAAAACTTGCAATGAAAAAAGGAGGTCAATATTTTAAAAAGTCTTTCTGTTGCAGTTGAAGCCTTTTACAACCAGAAATGCTAAAGTAATAAATAGAAACTCAATAAAGTATGAAATATAGCACTTTATGTTTAATTATGGGCACTAAAATTGATTTTCATTTCTCTCTGCAGGGTGTACTTTTGGGGTTTGGTGTTGGTTTTTTACATACGCCACTCACTTATTCACGTGCCTCAACCGATCTCAGTAGCTACTTCACTAACAAACATGACATCTCTTGGCAATAAAAGGTTAAAATTCACTTTGCCCTCTGACTATAACAGAAATACCTTTGCAAGCTAATGACTGTAACAGGCTGGTCTGTTCCCGAATAAACATTCTAGGGATTTCCTGAGGTGTTGTTTTGTTTTTCTTTTTTTTTTTTTTTTTTTTCTTTCCCCCATCTTTTTAATTGAGGGAAAAGAATTTGGAGGGCACAGCCAGCTTAGATGCTATTTCAGTCAAAAATGTCTATATGTTGTCTTTCTATACACTTTTTGAACTGAAAAAACACATTTACACAGCTTCTGGATATTCATTTTATAGAAAAAAAAAAAATCTTTAAAGCTTATCCAACTCATCTCCTTCTGCCAGCTATCCTTGCCAACTCTTTCTTATGCCAGTAAATGCCAAAAAAAGTCTGGTTTAAACAACGTTTCTGTCTGTTGAAACCAAGAGAAAGGCAGTTTACGTTGGAGATACTCGATTTAGGGATCCCACTTTTTCTTCAGCTGCTGAAAACGCACCCTGACCATGTCAGCGTAGGCTGAAGGGAGCGCGCAATATTAAAACAGAACTATGCTGGAAGTTGCTTTGAGGACAAAATTACACAGTTCCTCTTATTGGCTTTTCCCACAACAGATTCATTTCCAGAAACTCCACTCTCCTTTGAAAAAGGCAGATTCAGTATCTGCCAAGGAAACGGCCCTTTTTGGGGCTGGGATACTATGGCTGTTTAGATTAACACATCTAAGAGCTTTTGCCTCATCGTCACTTGCCAGGAGTTGAAGCAGACCTCCTTCAGCAGCGTTTCTTTTTCAGTACAAGATGTACTTAATGTGAAAACATCTAGGGAAAGATGATGGAATGGGTGAAACTAAAGTAAATAATGTCATCTGAGAGACACCAGTGTAGGATTTCGCCCAAGATTTCTGCCCGAAGAAGCCCGCTATCTCCAACACTCACACAAATGAAGTGTCCCGGAAAACAGCATCCACCAGCGTGCAAAAATTGGGCATCTCAATGACGATGTGGTCCTCCCCTAGCTAGGCAGCAGCACTGTCTAAAAATGTTTGCTCCTGTGCCTGTTTAAGTGGCCTCAAGTAACAAATAAAATTCTCCCAAATATTAAAATTATCTATAGGCTTCACTTTAAGCACACAATGTAAAATGCTGCCACCTCAGAAGGAGGCAAATCACTCCAGACAGCGATGACTGACTGGGAAGGGTTTGGCAGGTTCACCCCAAAAGATCATTTTTGGTGCAGGACTGCTGAAGTGCTCCTCAAAGAACGGGATCGGCAGAGAGAGAAGGAGCAAACAAGATGAACTCTTCCAAGAAACCGCCCAGTAGCTTCTGGTGGAGGGAGATGGCCAGAAGAGGAAGGGGGAACAAGTTCATTCAGCAGAAGCAAAATAAAGTTGCTCCAAGGGCAGGAGGCACAGTAAGAGCAAAGGAATGAGGGCAGGACCTAAGAGAACTTCATTTCCTGAGAGTGATTCAAACTTCAGAGGAAACAACATATTAGCATCCTGGGACTTGGGGCAGAGGATGAAAAGGCAATGGCAAAGTCAGAGCTGAAGATATAAAAGGTGCTTAGTGCATTCTGGTTCGTTGGGGAGCAACGAGAGGCAACAAGACCCCTCCTCGGATTCAGCGGCCCCATCAAAGCGACCACGGGTATCCAAATGCTGTCTCAGCATGAGCAAACACATACCTCGGTGCAACCAGTATCACTAGCAGGTTTATCGTCACACTGACAGGAAATGTCACACACACATCCTTGCAGGACAGGGGATGAGAACAAGCCCAGTAAAATGCCTGTGGCCTCTGGCAGCACCCCCACCAAGCACACGCATCGTACGAATGGAAACGCATCGCACAGATTATCACCAAATGCATTTCCTCCCCGGTCTCACTAAGCTCCATCACTGCACCGTGTCTACAATGCCATAAATTGCAATCGTTTTGTTAAATTAAGCTGCGAAAGCTCAATTGTACTTCAAAACCGTGTCCTTGAGGAAAGGCAGTGCACAAAAGGGACAGAATTTCCTCAACATAGAAATTGAACACAAACTTTCTGCTGCGGTATCAAAATGATACAGATACCTCATCTACATAAGCTTTTCAAAAACAATTGGCAGATTTTTTGGGAGTCATTTTATTTCTAGAAAAATAGCCACACTTCGAAGTCCTTTTATTGTCAAGATATTACTACTGCATTTAAAAAAGGCTTATTATCGATCCTAATTATTTTTTGCTTATCAAGCTTTAAACTGCATGTAACCTCTATGATTCCTTGTTACAATTCTGAGAAATGAGAAATATTCCTATAGAAGAGATAAATCAACTGGGATTTGAGTAAATGATATTGAAATATAATTATAATTCCACAACAAAGGCATCTGGCTCTTTAACAATAGGACTCAGTGGCTCAGCCAGCTCAATTTACCTCTTCACCTCTAAAATACACACCGAGTACAATTTAATTTACTATGGCTTCCTGAGACAAGGGTCTTCCTCGCAGCATATGTCAGCAGCTCTTAGTTTCCATGGTCTTTCTCTGCTCAGAGGACTTTAGTCCCTGGAGAGGCCCCAGGTTCTCCTGCTGTTACCTGCAAGGAGTCATTAGAGGGCTTGCAGGAACTGGACAGTCCTTATACCAAGAGCATATGGTGGGAGAGAACCTGCTGTAGGAGTTGTGCTGTGTTCAGTTTGACTCAAGGCAATCACAGTAAGGATTAAGAATAAGGGAGATTCTCCTTTTGCCTGTAAAATACGATCACATGTTCATAGCTGGAAAGCAAAGTCTTATTTTAATCCAGCGCTGAAATTCATACCTTACGCTCACAAGATCTGTTGCAAGAGACATGGAATAGCCAAGTATAAGCTAAATTAATTCAATATGAAAATGCCTCAGTACAAGCACTTTACAAACCCAGTATAATGCTGCATAATTGCAAGAACTTAGTTTTAGATTTTAATGCCATGTTAAAGGCTTGCTAGCATTAGCTGCATCATTAAGATCAAAATATTTTTTTTCCATTTTATTATGGAAAGTACGATCTGTTCGGATGTTTGGCTTTTTTTTTTTGTTTTTTAAATACCAGACTGAAAACTCACGCTAAAGAACGTTGCTCCAGTCCCATCACCTTACAGAGGAACATGTGAATGGATTCCTCAAGTGCGGATCTGAGACACTACCTCATAGCTGGTGGGACACAGGCAGCAAACGCCACGAAGCACTTCTGCAGAGTCCCAATTGCTGGCGGGGGGGGGCCGGGTGGTGTGGGGAGACAGAGCTCGCCCGAGATTATTATATCACTGGCGATCTTCACTGGCCAAGTATGACAAAATTCCTCCCAACAGCTCAGCGTGATAGAAGCTCGTGAAAGGGACTCTCACCCCATCGAGAGCTCCAAGATGCTAAGGGG
>VWZZ01006234.1:1627343-1651501 GCA_013399095.1 Psophia crepitans | reverse complement strand
GGTGGATGGTTAATATAAAACTCTGCATTTTCTGTTTATTGAAATAGCACTCTCAATAATACCTGCTATTTATATTGTGCATAAACTATCGCACAAAACTCTACAAACTTGACACGCTGTATCACTTAAGCTCGAAATGAAATGGACCATTTTCTGGGATGAATCCCAATTGCTTAACACTTCCCAGTATGCCCAAGCGTTTCAGGCAGGAAATGAATACTAGTATATCTACTTGAAACTAGGGCACTGATTCAGTGCAGACAGAGAAAAGAATTTCCCCTACTCAATCACCAACGCAAAGTTTTTATTGGTGGTCCCAGCTCCAGGAATTCCTCGAGCCTGTAGCTGCTGCGCAGGATCCAGCAAGTCCCTAGAACCAGAATAAACCTACTGACATTTCCCAGAAATGTCATAGCTGAAATTATCAGATTGATCGATCGGTTAGACATGAGTCCGGGGCTAGATGGGAGGGAGGGAACGTGTTTTCCTCCGTGAGGACCTGCTCTTGCACAAGGCGAGGTGAGAGGGATGGCTTTAAGTTGCTTTTGCTCAAGCAGTGAAGCAATCCAGCCCTAGGAGCAGTCACAGGAATTCAACCGAGTACCAGAGGAGGTGACACGCTCCCTTTCCTAACAGCCTCTATGCAAAAATTATGCTCTATCTGAATTAAAGAAATGCAGAAGAGTTATTAAATAATAGAGCATATTTGAACTAATTAGCCCTCGCAGTGGCCCTACAAGGCAGGGGTATAGGTATAATAAAAAGCAAAAGAAATAACAGATTGTTTACTAGGCTATTAAATTAATGACTGCCAAGTTACTAATTAAAGGCTCAAGGAGCAGATCTCCCAGAGAATTTTATCGAGGATTAGTGCAGTTTCTCACACCGCTGAGGCTGGCTGTGCCAAGCGACATTCCCAGCTGATGACACAGCCTTAGCAGCATGCACAGCTCTGCCTCTTATATTTGATACTCATGAGTCATAAAAATATGGAGAGGACTATAAATTCAGTTTATGCCTCTCTCTCTTAAGATATGTAAAACAACTATGTAAAAGAGCTATGAAAGCTGTCCTCTCAGTCTTCAAAGACTTGTTTAAGCAGCGCTGTATGATTCCCCTTAATACAATTGTCTAGAAGTCTTAACTTTGGTAATTATTTCAAATGAAAAAGAACAGCAGGAGGCTCCGTTGAAGGGAATATAAACAATTATCACTTGCACGAAGGCTATGCCAGCTATGAAATAAACTTGAATGGGTTTGCTCTTGAAAACGCTGAGCACTAAATTAATTATCTGCCATAGCAAGCCTCTCAGCTGTACTCCATGCATCAAACCCGATATTGGAGTCACGCAAGAACACCAAGAGGTACAGCAAGGAGGGGAAATGTGAACCGGCACAGGGATCTTGTTAAATTGGGGTCTTACTAATGGGTGCGCCAATAACTTCACAATAACCCTGAAGCTGGTGTGCACACCATCACTCCAGATGATAGACTGGGCTGTGACAGGTTGTGCCTATCCTGCCGGTTTGCAAGAGAAATGCAGCAATGCAAGAGCGTAAAGACAGGGTCAAACTGGTAAGGCTCACCCCTGCTTGGCAGCTTCAAATACGTTCTTAAATGTCCAGCATTATTCTTGTGACTTTGAAATGAATTTAAAGCTATTTCTTGTTCCTTCCAATGATTTTTTGTTTCATTGGCAACAACAGCTGTTGGATTAGGGTCTTACAGTGCAGGCATGAAAAAAATGCAAAAAGGTGAAAAGAATCAGTGTAATATCTGGTACATTTGACAAATTTGGAGAACCATAAAGATACCGAACAACTGTCAGAGCACATGATACTCTTACCCATAGTGGAAAACTTCATGGTGAGATTCCAGTAACCAGTGTCCCGAATGACATACAGATAATCAAGATTCTGATGTTTATGAATGCAATCCGTAATACAATGCTTCATGAATGAGGCAGGCAGAAAGGCAGAAGCTACTTCTTTGCAAGCTCAGTGAGATGCAATGCATGCTAAGCAGTAAAAAATGGTAATTGTCTGCCTCTTTACATGCAGAATCTTTCGAGCTGTGACAAGTGTACACTTAAAAACCAGAAGAAATATGGTCTAAGTATATATTTATAGCTGGCCTTCATCTTTATCTTTGCATTTCATTGCTAGAGATTATACTCAAAGTATAACATAACACCAAGAAAGAAAAAAAGTGTTGCTACAAGAAAAGGAACTATCTTCTCATCTTTCTTTTCTCCTTTTTTGAAAACACTTCTTTAAGATTTCGATTTGCAAACTTGATTTATACCAGCCCAGCCAAAGGAAGGAAACTGATTCACATTAGCTCAGAATCCAGCCTTGAAAGCTGAAACTAGATGATGCCGTTTTAATGTTCTCTGAATCAACCCTCCCCTCCCCCAAGGGAAATGAATTTCTGATTTATTTGGATTTAAGAGTCATTGGTGTTGCAGTCATAGCTGTTCTTCATCAGGGAACCCTCTGCAGGTCTTCCCATCCTCTCTGCTCGCCATGGGCACCTTGATTTTCCTTTGCTCGTCTCTAACCCCAACAGTAAGGCATCCCAATCTCCTGGTGTGTGGAAAGCCATCCAGCATCCGCCATCGAACGAGAGGTCTACCTCTCTGCAAGGTGGGGGAGAGGCTGCTTTGCCAATATACGTTTTATATATTGAGGTCAATGGCAGGACTTTAAAAGAGTCAGGTGAGACTCACTGTGATTCAAGTGGATTAAGGGTCTAATCCATTGACAGGTATACTGTGTGCATCTACTTTCGCACAGTTAATTATTTTTAAGAAGTTAAACAGCAAAATTTGTTCATTGTCCTCTATATATTACTCAAATTTAACCTAAAAAGCAAATTTTCACATCACTTGAAAGCAACCTGCACGGGGATCTTGCAAACTCAAAGCAACCAAAGCATTTCAGGGCTTTCCAGCTTCCTGTGTGGCTCTTCAAAAACCATGCTCAGCTCCATGCTGCCTGGCTACAGGTCCTTCCGTACCTGCCCAGGTTCAGCAACATTCAAATTTGTCTTTACGAATGGCAATCGTAGCCTGCCTGGAGAATACGCCTATGTACGGAGCAGTTTAATATTGCACTCAAACAGGTACAGAGATCAGAATTATAAAAGCATGTGCTTAAGCATCAAAAGATGCAAAGAAAGCATCACCCAGTAAGGAGAGCTGCACCTAACTTGCTCGTACGCTTTTAGAAACCTCAGAGGATTAAATCTTTCAAAGTGCTTGATCAGCCTCATGATTATTTTTGAGTCCCTGCAGGTGCCAGCAATGGCATTATAGATCCTGAACAGCCAAGACTAGAGAAGAACCCCACACCTGAGTGACAGATGCCACAGCCTGGGCACTCTATGTTTACTTGCATGATTGGTCATGTCACATACATGTGAAATGCTTTCAATTTCCCAGAAACTTAATGCATTTATGATGTGGACTAAACCCTGGGTACAAAGCCAACTTCATTAGTGAGTGTGTCACTCTGGGAGAACGAACGCCAGCCCAGGGCAATGCCACACCGGGACCCCCCCAGCATTACAGCTATTTCACGTCTGCCCTGCGTGGTCCCTGGCAGGCTGCGTTTCCCCACAGTTACGACTTTTTAAGCATAGAAACGGAGCCAAGAAACCCTTAATGCCCATGTGAAACGTTTCCTGCCTAGCGCTTGTCTCTCCAAGAGAAGGCACGTGCTCCAGGCTCTGGTCTAACACAACCAACATTACCTGACCTACAGCTCCTGCGATGCAGGGATCTGGCACACATTAACCGGTGTGTGTCCCTAACAGGGTGTGAGGGTAAAAGCTGAAGCCAAACAGATGGTCCTCTAAAAATCTTCCCTAAAGTGTTCTGTGTACTAAAACATCACTTACCCAACTTCCATCAAACTTGGCTTGATTTGCAAATCTCAAGCCAAGTTTGAAGAAAAATATTCAGCTGGAAACATACGGGGAAGAGAGCCCTTTTTCCTGCACTTGAATAATATAAAAATGAAACAATTTTGTTCAAACCCTAGAAAAATTTAGGAAAAACAGATCCCAATCCTCTCGGGTTTAAACCAAGCACTGGGAAAAAAAAAAAAATGACACAGAATATGAAGTGATGAACAAATGAAAAAGAAAAATGGAAGGAGAACTGGAGCTATAACGCATAATGACCTATCAACACATTCCGTAATGCACACAAAATTTCAGCGAAATGGAAATCCCATCTGCACCGAAGATGGGCAGCTATTGTTTGAAAGCACAGAGCAACGCTCGGGTCCCGATTCCGCTGCCCCACAGATACAGTTACTCACCAGTGGTCCTGACTAACAACTGGGTGCTCCAAATAGTAGCCACTAATTTTAGCAGCGTGTGTTCAGGATTAGCAACTGAATATTATTTCCAGCTAATAAAAGAGTTTAACCGGGCACCAGTAAAATACTCCAACTGAAAATGATCTGTATTTTCTGAATTCAACAGAAGATGCCAGGAGAAATGTTAACTACCACTAACGAGATGATCGGCATTGTACAGCTGCAAAAACACACGTGCATTTCCCTCGTAGCGTCTCTTAAGTATACAGATTTTATTTTTTAAATGTTCTTCACTATATAAAGTGTTTGCATGAGCATATGCATCTTTTTAAACAAGAAAGAAGCAATAGCATTTCTGAAATAATACTACCACAAGGAGAGCCGGGTCTTGGTCTCTTATAGCTTTGACTTGGGGTGGGGAGGGCGAGGAGAAAATTGGTCAGCCTAGTAAATGACAGGTTCTTTCCAGAAAAAACCCACCACATTTACACTTGGGGAAACTCGAATTCTTTAAATATAATTTGATTACATGTCTGATTTTAAAACAGGATTTTCCCTACCATGAATTTGAACCGTCAGTCTTAGGAAGTACTTAAACCATTAGATGTCCTTGAAAAAGGGCAGCCTAACTGTATCAAAGTAAAACCAGGTTACAGCTAAGTAACTCTCTTATTTTTGTCTTCTCAGTAAACATAATTTTATTGCTGCTGCTGAGCAGATCTGTGTGTTTGTGCAATTAGACAGTGTGGCTGTATTATATTTTTTCTTCTGCTCTGCACGGCGTACTGCATAGATGGCCCCCAACGAGAACGTCAGTAGGTTCATAATAATGCCCGACAGATTCTGAATGAGATACTCCAACAGATATTGCCGTGACTCCTGGGGTAAGTAAAAGGACAGGTTTATCTTCAGGGTGAGAAAGAAAGAGCACGCTGCACTAAATGATTAGCGTGCTTTCCCAGGGACTAATTGTTAAGCAGGAGCATTTACGATCACAGGATTGGCGAACAGGGCTATCACTGCGAGGCAATTATCTATACACAAATAACTTTAATACTTTGGCGTTTTTATAACCACTACATTATTTATTTTACTGCACATTCTATTGCAATAGCATTCCCCTGGTTCCAAGTACACAGTACTTCATACTTTTTTTTTTTTACTTCATATAAAATTAAAATAAAATGGAGGAACACTTTGAAATGAGTTGAAGAACAATAGGTCCTATTTAACCATGAAATACAACAGTATTTAACTTTTGCGCTTTTGATCAATATTTATGTGACAAGCTATTAATTACTCTTCTCCTCTACCACTTCAATGCTGCTGTTCTTCCCACAGCCTGATCTGCACTTTTGTGTATTTAATTTATAACAGTTTCCATGGAAAAGAAGTATTCAAAGAAAAAAAGTGCTGATACAGCACGTGGATCTGTCTACCAAACCACAAATCTTTTCTAATGTTCATCCTAAACTGAAAGCAATTCTGGGAAACAAATTAATGATATAAATCACATTATCATTACTCACATAAAGATACTCTGTTGTAATTCTTTCAGAAAGCTACAGTGAGTAGCTGAAAGAACTCTATATGGAGAATGCCTGTTTCTAATTAAATACTCTAAAAATAGAGTTGCACATACATCTAGGACCAAGCCATCCGTGTTATCTCTCTAAGGTAAGCTATTACACACCCACAACGATACCCTTTTCATCACTGCGGATATTCAAAACTGGGACTGGCCTTTCTTTCCCAGTTAGGCAGGGAAGAAGAAAAAGCAAGCAAAATTCTAATCCAAACAAGTTTTTTTTTTTTGTGAAAGTCAGATCCCTTGTTTTCAAATCTCTTTTCACGCCTACTTCTGTCAATCAGCAGCACGACTCAAAACCCTGTCCCACAAACTGTGGCAGTCGTTGAGGAGGATTTCTCCATGAAACACCTCCCCAGCGCAGTAAGAAAGCTGTAATGGGCTGTCTGGATTGTTTCTGTGTGATGGGGTTTGCTTTTTTATTTCCTCCCTCCTTTTTTTTTTTATATATATATTTAAAAATTTAACTTTTTTCTCGTCGTTGTAAGAATTAAATAAAAAGTAAGCTGGACCAAAACTGGATCTGAGTTAAAAAAGTTGAGTAAGAGATTTCTATGATGTCTTTGGTGATAATAAACAACAACCTGTCTTCATACTTCAAGCAGGAGACCAAGGAGACAGAAAACAGCCCTTTTCTCCTAAAAACAGTTACCTCTATTATCAGCCAGTGTCTGAGGGGAAAAAAGGGAGGAAAGCCTGTCAAGAGGGGGAAACAAACCCCGCTTAGCCAGAGCCTGTGACAGATTAACCCCTTGTCAGGCAAAGGGAGAGCAGAGCGTGAAGGGAGACGCCCCCACTCCCTCCGTGGGACAGCATTGAGGGCCATCGCCCATGACCCAGGTAATGCCTCTGGCTGCAGTCAATGAAGCAACATTATTTACACCTTTCATTGAAGTTCTTGCTGCCAGACTGCATTTAACCAAATAAATGTGTTTGCTGTATTTGCCCCTCCCTCAGTTTTGGGGCTGTTTTGCTGTTGTACCATATAATGTCAACCGATGTAGGTTAATCTCTTTAAAAAAACCTATTTCACATCGAGCTTCCAATTCTGCCATCAGAAATAAGAATGCCACTTTACAGAAAAGAGAAGTATTCACTTCAGCCAATGACCTTATCCTTTTTTGTAAATTAGGTAAGTAACAACTTTAGACAGCAAGCTCTCTACAAAAATATAAAAAATACACTTAGAGCAGATATGGTGGAAAAAGTGCATTTACTTACCCCAATTGTTATACATGTTACAATAAAATAATAGGCAGAATGAAGACTAACCTGTGAATAAAGGCCATTTACTGGTCTCCACTGCTCTCCATTCAAAAGGAAGGGAACTGTTATCTCATAATCTTTTGACTGGTCCTTTGGCATCTGCTGTCTCGAGGACTCCAATTTGCCGTCCACATTCTCGCCTAGGGACAGGGAGAAGCACTTCATGTTAGTAGGGAACAGCATCTGACAACATGAAACTTGTTATTTAAGGGACCCGGCGGCATATTTCAAAAGGAAATATTTCGGGAAAAGAATTAAACATTAAAACATTGCGGGGTCATACTGTCAGCGTTGAAACCTATACAGGTTTCTGAGAGAGCTGGGGTTCTGGGGGAGAAGTGTCGAGGCGAGTTCCCCTGATGGTGCATTTCTGTAGCCGCAGAAGACAAAGACTGTACATAAGGGGTAGAGAAACCAGGATGCAAAGATAAGGAGTTGGGATGCAAGACTTAAATAAAAAGAAAATTGGAGCGGTATTGGCACCACTGTCTGAAGTGTTACATTAATAATCGTGCTAGAGTTTGGACTTTTTTTCCCATTGAAGATGACAGCGGGGGGGATGCAGCAGGTGGCTGTCTTTTCAGTGTCATCATTAAGAGAGTAAGCAAGCTGCAAGGGTTTAGAAGAGATAAAATCTTATCAGGACTATTTTTCCATAATTAAGGTAAGAAATTAGCCTTGATCGTTCCACTCCCCAATCCGTCTTCTCCCCATCCCTCTTCCCAGATACAGCCTCACTGGATCAGACTCAGATCAGCAGTGGTATGAGGGGGAGCCATGCCCCGGGGGTGTACCTGCAGCCCTGCCCTCCCCGGGGTGAACAAGCCCTGCAGGACACAGGCTCCCGAAGGGCAGACTCCCCCTCACGTCCTTCCCATTTCTGCGACGGGGTTAGCTGGTCCTCACGCTTCGTGAGCTGGAGACACAGCACAGACATAACGACCCGGTGTGGGGTTCCTGAAAGCGCCGGGTTTATTGTACACAGCAGATTTACCAGGTGTAACCCTCAGTATTTCATCATCCCCCAAACATTTCCTAACGCACCACCTTCCCCTGCTAAGCACGGAAATGTCCGGCTGTACTCCGTTTTCACAAGTCTGAACTGTACAACAAAAAACTATTTACTTATCAGCCTCAGCATTTCTATATGGACACGCAAGGAGGTCACGAAGTACCGAGAACCCCGTAAGATCAAGGATGCACATTGTCATTAGTGGGGGGGAAAAAAAAGTCTCAAAGGGAATATAAACTCTCACTGAAATAACGCTTTGCTCCTGCACAGTCGGATGACTTCAATTCATGCTACAATGACAAAAAGCTATTTGCATGCAACTTTTATCAAGTGTTTGTCCTCTCACTAAACACACTAATGGTATTGTGCTCCTCAAAGCAGAGTCCTAAAACCAGTATCATAGTACAAGAGCTGGAAGTGGTATTGAGAATAAATCTTAAAGAGAAGATGGGTTGGCTTCCAGGTGCCATGGGACATAGAAAATGCTGGTGGGGTTTGCAACACTCTTGACCTACCATCACACTGAGCCCTCTGGAGCACTTGGACCCCAGAAGTTCTTCCCAGGTGCTCTAGAACTGTGTCCATCCTCCATTAAGATGGAGAAAGGCCAGCATTACCTGTCTTCCTCCTTCCTCCCGTTACCTTTGTGCCAGGAGACGCAGAGGGAAGGTGATGGGGGAAGGAGCAGCTCAACCTCAGCTCAGGGCTGACCCATGTTATGGGAGAGGAAAGCTATAGGGTCAGACCTACCCACACAGTCCAGTGCTCCATACGGCCATTGCTGGCTCTGGGGAGACCTAATTGCGGCCCTCCAGTCCCTAAAGGGGACCTACAGAAAAGCTGGAGAGGGGCTGGTTCCAGGGCAGGGGGGGCCAGGCCAAGGGGAAGGGCCTGAAGCTGCAGGAGGGGAGCTGGAGCTGAGCTGGGAGGCAGCAATCCTTCCCTGGGAGGGTGCTGAGGCCCTGGCACAGGGTGCCCCGAGAAGCTGTGGCTGCCCCTGGCTCCCTGGCAGTGCCCAAGGCCAGGTTGGATGGGGCTTTGGGCAGCCTGGGCTGGTGGGGGGTGTCCCTGCCTATGGCAGGGGTTGGAACGAGACGACCTTCAAAGGTCCCTTCCAACCCAAACCATGCTGTGATTCTATGATTAGCATTAAGCTGAAGTGAGAGGAAGAAAAGTTCAGTATTTTCCAGTATGCTTTTAAAAATACGGCACTTTCCCTTAAACACACACACACAAAGACTAAAATAAAAAGATAAAGTATATAGGGGAGAGGAAAGTTGCTTTTTATGCAGGTGTTACCGTAGAAAAAGGGCCTCACCCCACCCTCAGCACAGCCCAAGCGACAGGGCTCTGGGAGGGCGATGTGTCAGCCCTTGGAAGGAACGCTCCAAACCCGGCACACGATGGGGTTCACCCCTGTGGAGGTGTTTGAGATACCATCTCGTCTGCCTAGGAGGGTCTGGACAGAACCTCACAGCTCTTTATTCTGATTACCAGGCATGGAGCTCCCTGCACAGAACAGAAATTTATGAACCATATCGCAGAGAAATGAGAAAAGTTTGGTCCAGCTTTGATTTTTTTTTTTTTTTTCTTGGCTCACTAGAGCAGTGTCAACTATATGAATTAAATGACTCAGGCCCTTCTATTGCTTTGTAGGATTTGCACTCTGAAAGTTTCAGGAGATCTAAATTCTACGACACCCTGGGATCGTACTTCTCCTACGGATGCGTTGTCTACATCACTTCCACGCAGTCTTACACCATGGAGATGCAGCAAGGTATCGAGGAAGCATTACAGCCCTTCTGGTATTCTTGCCTGTGCAAGTTGCCTTTCTTATTAATTCTGCAAAGCATGAACATCACAGCGCTACCCGAAACAGAAGGAAAAGGAGAGGAGGAGGGACCAGCCTTTGCGCACAGCAGTGTCATTCCCTCACTACATGGCACGGTCCAGAAAGTGGAACCGCTGTAAAAACATCACAGAAAAAGGGAACAGTATCTACAAAAAGTGAGGTTCAGTTTTGCCACTCCCATCCTACCGTGACGGGGCGATGCTAGTGTTGTGTAACAGCGTACGGGTACAATGAGCAAATTTAATCTTACATACATTTATTTATCCGCACGCTAAAGATGCATATTGTGCAGAAGTGCTGATAGCCTGGAGACAGACATCAAGACAGGTTTACGGGCAGCAGCTATATCTTTATTGGGAAGGATAATTTATTTGGGGGAAACAGAACAGACAAGCTTTAGGGTTTGCAAACTCTTCTGAAGCCACAGCATTTATAAAACACAAGATCGATTTCTGTCTAGTTGCTCTCCTTCAGCCAAATATTTTGCTGCTTATCTGAATGTTTTTTATTTAAATTACTGGGCGTGATAAAAATCACAGCTTACTGCAGAAGGCAGGGAAAGCACTGCAGCTCGGTCACGGGGCTTGGCTCCGAGGAGCGCTCAGGCATGTGCTTAAGATTATGCACTTGCTTAACTCCCAACTGTCCTCAGTGTGATATACGCACATTATAGTTCCTTCTGTCAATCAAATAACAACTTTTTTTTTTTTCTGATTTAAGGTAATTACACTTACATACTTCGTATTTTTCTGAAAGACTGCAAAATAAAGAAACCTGTATAACTGATAGGTAAACTCTAGTTCGGTCTTTAAATACAAAAGCAGAGGGAAGATGAAAAGGTAGATCCTTTAAATAGGATTCTGCAACCTGACTGCACAGCTTCAAAGAACACGTTGCAGAAAACAAGGGATCACAGTCAACGAAGAGCAACCTGCACATATCCATCTGAGATGGGAAAGATGACGGCATCTAAAGGGCCACTCAGCCCGACCGAACAACGGGGTGCAGACACAAAAGATACAGGTAGAGGAAGACGCAAAGCCAGGAGAAAAAAATCCACAAAAACACACGAGAGCCAGGCCAAAAAAACCCCATAGGCACAGAAATTGAAGCGTGCAGGAGACTGAAAAAATGGGACAAACAGATGTGCAGCCCCAAGTCTGAGCAGCGGGGTGGGCTTCTGAGTAGCTACACAGGTGGGACAGCTGCTGGCACCCTCGGAAAGCCTTTGGCACGCACGGCCTCGCCTCAAAGCTGGAAACACCAAAGAGTTTATCCCAGTGAGGGATCATGCTTCACCCAATCTCTTGCACAACGGCTGAACAAAACACAATCTCAGTTTTCTCCTGGTGTTCTCCGGCCACCCGTCTCCGAGCAGAAGCACAGCCCGCCCAAAGAGCATCCGAGGAGCACCAGGAGAGGAGCGCGACGGGACAGAACCGGAGATCTGTGCTAACGAAGGGTTTCCATCACCTTGGCCGCATCCCGTGAGCTCCCAGTGCTGCAGTTCTTCACGCGCGCAGACGTGCTGGTATTTCCTCTCTGCCACTCTCCATCTCCTTTACCCATTTTCATTAGGGTTGCTTTGAAGCTGGAGCCCTTTGAGTTGTTTGCATTACATTAATAATGAGGCCTCTTCTCTACGGGGACTCTTGGTATTAGAGCAATATAAATAGTGTAATAATTGAAATCAGAGAATTTAAATTTTGGTAACGTGTCATGAGAGAGGAAGAAAATCAGGCCATCTGTATTACCAGAAACTTTTATTAGACCCAGGTTTCCTATCTTTTGTGTCACATGCACCTACTCACTCACCTACGTATTTTCCACTGCAGTGAAATTCTGCCCAGTTCTGCCTGACGCAAGCTCGTCTCCCACGTTCTCACATGAAAAACTTCACAGTCGTGTCTATCTGTTTTCTATTTTCAGCCTGCACCGAAGGTAACGCTTTTGATCCACAAGCAGCCCACAAGCTGGTGCAGCGCCCTTTATTCTTTGCTTTTTTTTTCAGTAATATAAAAGATACTTTGTACAAGCAGCGAGATGAGTAGATGTTATCTGTCAGTGACTTTCGTGCGGCTCAAATATTTTTCATCTGCCGTGTACTTCTACAACTTTTCTTCTTTGCACAGTATCAGACAAGGAGTTGTTGGCAAAGAAGTTAAGAACAGGTTTCATCTTTTTGCTTTGTATTCCAGTTCCTCCGAGCTCTGTGTAAAATAAACTCCGAGCACGCGACGTGACATCTTTCTTCGGCGGCCGCCGCCTCCTGAAGAAGCCCAGACACACTTCAGATTTGCATTTACTTAAAATTAATAAGCTTTTAGCCAGGCAGTGCAATTTATTTGTCCTTACGATAAACAAAAGGGTGAATGCTCTCAATACTGAGCGGGTCTGGATAAAACGGGCTGAAGAGAAAGGAAGGAAATAAAATCCCCCCAGCTGCACACCCTGGCTTTGCTCCCCTCTCCCCCGGCACGGCACAGGAGCGAGGAGTCAGACCTGGGGTGGTTTATAAAGACCATCCATCTATTAACATACAGATTTACAATAAAGCCAACGTACGGCACTGTGCTTCTTTCCCACTGTGGATGTGCACGTTCTGGGGGTCCCATCTGCACTTCTTGTCCCGCACCCGTTCACATGGTCCCATCAGGGCCCTTGGGTGCCCTTGCAGCCCCAGCACCCGCTGCAGCCCAGCCCGGGGCCGTCAGCCCTCCCCCAGAGATGGATGCCCACCTCCAGCCCAGACCGCAGCCCTGTCCCCACCACACTCCATTTCACCACTGCAGTTACTACAAAGTTATGAAAACAACAGAAGTGGGGGAATAAAAGAAAAAAAAAAGGCTAAATTAAATTATACTATTATCCTTGCATTACCTTTCATATTACAAAGGGGCTCGGCACTGTAAGTCATAGCCTAGCTACTTTTTCCCCTGCAAAAAACCACCAATGTACCGGAACAATCTTAGGACAGAAAGGAACAATAGAACAGAGCAACCTTACTGCCAAGTGAAAACAGCCACTGGCACCGCTCCGTTCCACAGGGCTTTGGCAATGCCGTGGACAACAGAAAGGGCATACTTTATCCACTCCCCTCCTCGTTTTCTCCAGTTTCCTCAGCTTAGTCCACAGCCAGGGGGATCCACGATTTGGATGGGTCATTTCTGGCGATGGAGGAAGGGCTATACAGGCAGCTGCCCCCTGCACTCACTGGACCATTGGCAACTAGTTTTGTGGCAGCATACTGGGCATGCCCGCAGGCTCTGGTGCCAGCCAGCTTCCCCTACAGCCCAGGACACCTTGGGTCTGCTCTGTGCCACCAGCCCCAGCGCATCGAGCAGGAACCCCAACAGAGCCACCCATTGCCGGCTGGGACACCCATCAGACGGGAAGGAGCTGTATCCCCCTCATCGGTTGCTTCCCTCTCGCGTCTTATTTGGAATGATTCTTTTATCACCTCCAGGCTCAAAATAGAACTTTTCTCCAAAATTACCAAGCTTATACATTGAGAGAGAAGGACCAAGCATTTGCCCTTCAAGATTGGAATGAGCTTATGACATTTAGGAAGCGGGTGAAACTGTAAGGAATGGACACTACCCACCAAGTACATCGCTAGCCATCCAGGTGAAGGAAGGTTTCTACTAGGGTTTAGTAAAAGGTATTAGGATCAGTCTTCATATTTCTATCAGCAAACTTTACTCAACATGCACAAGTGTGCTCCTGCAATCCAATGCTCCACATTAGGAGACAAGATCTGCATGGGGAAGGAAAGAAAGAATCCAGTAACTTGCAGGCTGGAGCAAAGGGTTGAAACCGAGTAGTACGAAATGGAGAGTTGTACCCTTAGGGACTAGTAAGTTTTCTGCTCTGAGCAGTAATCTTCAAAGGCAAACGATGCAAGAAAGACCGGTACATGCTATTCATTATAGCACTGATGTTACACGAAGCAAAGACAGCCCTGGAACAATGCATCAAAAGAGGTGTTTCCAGTGAATATCAGATATTTAAGTTACTCCGGAGAATTACCCACACAGGAACATCTGGAATACTGCGGGCATTTCTCCTCACCTGCATTCACAAAAGATTAATTCAGCCTGGAGCTGGTGGATTGGAAAGGCTGCCGGGGTGATCAGGGAAGCAGAAAGACAAGGGAACTAAAATAATTGTTCCTCATAATCGAGAAAACCAAAGATGACAGGACCCACAACTGTTCTTTAGCTTTATATACGTCTTGGTGTTTATCATGCCAGGGCTGACATATTCATAGATGGCAAGAGTATAAAGTGGCTGTACATAAAGGTAGATTGGATTGCAACACACAACTTCTGAGCAGAGAGGATCACATCCAGCTCTTGTGCATTTAGGAAAAAAAATTAAAAATCAACTTTTTTAAAATGGAAATTGTTAACATTAGCACTCAGACTACATCAGGCCAAAAAAAGCGCGTCCACTATCCATTTATCTGGCCCAGGAGTGGAGATGTGTGCTCCCAGTCCTCTGTTTCACTCAATCTTCCAGCAAAAGCAAAAACGTTACCCAAGCTAAACATTATCCAGGCACAGATCTTGCTGAAACTATCTTCTAGAATGCTACCCATTCTGTCTGAGACAGGAAAAATAATAAATTGTCACTTATTAACGTAACAAAAATGCAAATTATACTAATATCTGATAGTAAATATGAAAATGGTGCAATACGAACCAGTGCAAGATTTTCAGTGCGTAATGGTTAAAGAAAGCAAGCCCAGGAACTTGCATAGGGTCAAATGAGCAATAGCTTGCCTTAAAGTCAACTGTCCATCCATCTTATCTCTGACACTAACCATCATCTGAAAACAGAGCCACCCTCTCAAAAGAAAGGACAAAAATCAGAAACTCCACCAGACTGATAAGGCACTTCCCGTTATCCCACTAACAGCACTTAGGGAACTTTAAAAAAGACAGGACATAACATGCCGGACTCTGCCCTCATCTGAATGTAAGCACAAAAATCTGGGCAAGATTTGACTGTGCATAAAATAAAAATCTTATCTCTTGCAGTAAAGGTTTTATTAGTTCAAAATCATAAATTATTTTTCCAACTAACCTTTGCACTTCTAAGCAGCACATTGATTCTCTCTACAAAATCTAATAAAATTAATCCTTTCATGGCCTGCCTGGAAAATAATTATTTTTTAAAAAAAAAAAAAAAGTAACCCACCTAACCATACACAAAGTTTTACTTGTTTTCTCACCCCTCCCCCCAATCCCAAAGCCAAGACCTCAGGCATTTAAGCTCAAGCAGCTTTTAAAAAACTACTAATTCCATGGATCTTCTTGGGCTTGAGTCTTGTCTTTTCCTTCACACTGCAAAATTACGCCTCACGTACAACATTTTTAAACGTCAAAAATCAGCAAGGGTCTTTGATAAGCCTGAGGACAGGCAACAGCGAGATGACTCCGCGCATTTCTGAATGTAATTTTATGTTCTTTCTGCTTGTAATGACAAAAAAGATCCTCTCTCCGGCCTGACAGGTCTGTGCACGTTGAACTGATCTGTGCGTGACTTGCCCGCTTGGTCTTTCCCATAAGCAGCTCCCCGAGCACTGACTGCTCGCATGAGAAACGGGCGTTTGAGGCGCACTGGTCCCCTTTAACTAAACAGCCTTAAAAACATGCCTTTTAATATTTCAGCTTTGCAATTCCAAGAACTATCCCCTGTCAACGCTTGTTCTTGCATGAGTTATTCCCTTCCTAAATCTAATTCCGCTGATGAAATAATCCGCGAGAGGGAACAGCCCTCCCACCCCTCCTCCACGAAATCCCATAAACTCCACGGAAAAAGTCATGTGTTCAACGGTTTAATACGGACGCGGGTGTGAAAGCTTAGATTTGAAGGTAGCTTGCTGTTCTTCTCCACCAACAGCTCTGCGGTCAGTGTCGCTGCGCGACCAGCTGAACAAACTAATGACACATTTTAGGGCGAAAAATAGAGAGAGAGGGGGGGAAAAAAAAGAAAAATAAAATGTTCATTGTGGAACATACCCCCTAAGCAGTTGGATCATCTTAATCTTCAAGCTTCTGTAATACAACTGTTGGAAGGCTCTAAGTCTGCGCACAATAAAGTGCTTTATTCAGGGAACCATATGACTCCATCAGTTATTCAAGCACATGTTTGGCACAGATTGAAAGTGAAAAGCATAGCTAAGTCAAATATTTCGAAACTGAACTTGTCTTTCTAACACACATGGTTTATATATTGGTGTAATATCTATATAACTTTTCAGTTCTCATATACGGTAATGTCATGGCTACAGTACAAAATGATGTCTGCTGCACTAGGCAGCATCGCGCTTCTTGGGAGTTAACGCATGCCAAAAAGCCATTTACTAGAAAATTAAAAGGGAAATATCACACTTGACAGGCCCTCAAGAAAACCGTAAAAATAGCTTTTGTTCATTCTGTTTCTTGAATACCTATTTCTCAAATCAGGATGCTACACCATTCCTCGCTAGCGAGCTGTGCCGTAGCAAACCCAGGACAGCCAGTTCCTTCCTCATCACGCGCCCGCGATCGGTCCCCTCTGTTTGCAGATGAAATATTGCTCATCACACAGAGTTACTCCTGCTGATGCAAATGCGATTAAAGCAATCTTGGGAGAGCACCGTGTGATTAAAGCATAAGTAATGCGAGAAGGATTTGGGCTCTCATTATACAAAATACATATTGAAACGCACTCAAGGAAAGAAGCCAGTATATCTCAATATCCTCCCTGTTCTCGAGAACAAAATGTGACAAGTGGAGTTTTCAGAACAACATTTGCCATTGACTGCAGGAGGGGGCAGGGAGACTGCGGAACGCTTCAAATAGTGAAAACCAAGCTTTATCACCGCGTACAGAATAGATACATATACTATATTTGGGAAACAGCTGTCCAGCCTCATTCGCGATGCTCTTATGTTTGACTGAGGAATTACTATTCAGGACCAGTCCAAAGCCAGAGTTGTCTTTTTTTTTTCCTAGAAGAAAACTTTTCAAAATATGAGAGAAATAAAGCAGAAAAGCCGGAGCGTTGAACTGGAGGGCATTTAGGCACGCCAGGCGATGGGCATGTATTGAGAGGATCCCCCATGGAAAAGCTCAGCGCTTGGAGCTCGCAGAAAAGGGCAAGTTGTAAATACAAGATTCAAACCCAAAGCAGCTTTGAAAAGTAAGTGACATAACAGCTTGGGAGAACTTCTGTCCTCTTGCTGCGAATCCTGGTTTAAAGCTGCTTCTTTTCCAAGTCCTGGTGCATACCGTATAAATTGGCCCAGCCATTCTTTTTCATTGAAACAAGCAGTACAAGTCCAATAAAATGTGAAAACCAGCAAGGGTTGCCTTTCCCACAGGTACTTCCAGGATGCCATAGTGAAGGATGTTGTATCTTAACTCAGCATCACCCCAGCACCATCCCAGCATAGCCACTACTGGGGCACCTCTGCTTCTCCCTAAACTGCTGCTCCTTCCCCAAAAGGACCCCAGTCCCAGAGATTCTCCCTTTGATTGTGAACTCAGCCTTGCACCCTTCAGCATCAGCAAGGCAGCGCCTAACAAAAACACTTAATCGAGCAGAGAAATAATAACCCATGCTTGACAAGCCCAGACACGACTAAGACACAGAGCTCCAATGTCAAAGAAGTACCAAATATATTAACTTTTCAGCAATGAGTCCACATAGAATCATAGAATCATAGAATGGTTAGGGTTGGAAGGGACCACAAGGATCATCTAGTTCCAACCCCACCTACACTCACCCTCCACTAGACCAGGTTGCCCAAAGTCCCAACTAACCTGGCCTTGAACACTTCCAGGGATGGGGCCTCCACAACTTCTCTGGGAAACCTGGTCCAGTGCCTCACCACCCTCACAGTAAAGAATTTCTTCCTAATGTCCAATCTAAATTTCCACTCTTTTAGTTACATGAACGTCCAGATCCAGTGTTCCTCTCCAGTTCCTCCCCTCCAAATCCTCAAGAAAGCTTCCTCTTCACTGAATAAAGTTCAAAACTACTCCCCAAAACAATCTCCTCCCTGTCTTTTAAAAGGTAGAGTACAATCCCTTTCTCCAATGATTTACTGGCCTCCCCCACGGAGTACAAGGAATCCTTAGCATCGCTGTAGTGAGGGATGTTCCTTCCCATGCACCATCATCAGTGAAAACACTATTGAGCGGGAGTTCGAGCTGCGCTCATCACACGCAGACAAATCATTCCTTCAGATCTTCTCTGGGAAATCACAGCAAATCCAGCTGAAGCAAATTTCAGTATTAATTTAGGTAAAAGTGCTTGGGAAATGATTTGTATTTTTTTCCCAAGCCCAGCAAATGAGCTCCTGGGCTGGGGAGCTAATACCCATCCTGCGGTTTTGTTTGCGTGGGGAATACCTGCTACCCGCATTACACAGCGGCGCAAAAAGAGACATTACCTGCTCCTGCACTAACAGGAGCTGTCACTGCAGCCTGTCTTCCTATCTTCTGAATCATGAACGAACAGAAAACTTAGAGCTGCTTAATGCTCCTGAAGCCACCTATGCCGCTCAGTTTTACGTGCGTGACCTTACAACAAACGTTGCCATGAGCGCTGGATCAGTCCATAACTCCTGACTTTCACAGGCTTCTGCAGGAGATGAGCTACAGGAGTAATGAACATTCCTTTTTATCGCTTCCTCAGGGCAGGGAGAACACCCAGGATATCTTGCCAGGTCACCAACACAGCTTTGCTCATCCTCTGATCCTGTCAGGCAGGTTTTAAATGAGTAGCACAGAACATCAGCACCAGGTTGTACAAAGGAGCCGGATCCATGGAGGTAGGACAATTTATCCCAGCTGAGGATTGGACCCACAAACGAGGAACATACGCAACGCAAAATAAACAGGCAAGCTGTTTCTTTCTCAAGTGTGAAGATTTCTTCTGCAGTGACCCTGCACTCCCCCTCAACCACGAGTGTTTACCCAAAGGGTCTCTTCAGTGGGGTGCATGTTCCTCACTTAGGAGGCAATAGATGAAGAAATAAGCACTGTTTCACTTGGAATGCTCACCTCACATTTTAAAATCTCTATCAAAATGCAAGAGCAGTTTTTAGCCTGGATACAGTTATATGATTTCCAGTTCCAAAAGGAACATGGCTCAGGCACAAGCTGCTGCATCCTTCCCTATAAGCTGCAGAGGCCACATTTTATTCGCAGCCACAGCTCTGTCACCGCAGCGCTCTCAGAAAAGGAATGCAGTACAGAATTAAATGACCTGGACTGAACAGTTCTCTTCGTGTCTTCTAACTGTTGAAGTAACAGAGGACCTCCAGCACACTACCATCGCTGCACACAGGCAGTGCTGCTGACTAAAGATACTGGTGATGCTCAGCTCCACGCATGGTCCAGCCCATAAGCTCACCTCATGAAACGTAGCATTATGACAAAGTCCCGATCGTTAATTTTCTACCTTTTTTTTTTTACATGACTATATCAAAACACAATTCCATAACACTTGGATTCAGAGAAGTTTATATTTCAATGTATTCTCTCAAAGGTAAGCAGTCACATGAGGTTTATTTTTCTTGCTGGATCAGCATTAAATAGAAGCAAGAAAACAGCAAACTTTCACCACTGTCAGAAGAAGCTTTTTTCACTTACTGCATACCAATTATACTGTTAGGCTGTATTTGTAGGGACTGACACTGTTCCTCTTAACAAATATTTCAGAATAAACTAGTTAAAGAGACTTTTGTGCCAAATTCTGCATCCAGCTTTTTATGCCTTGCTGTGTATTATCCAGCGTGGTTAACAGGCCATGAAACATTTCACTTCTTGGCTTATTAGATCATATATTTTGGACACGAAAGAATGTGCTCATCTAATCAACGGTTTCGTCATGTTGATCTTGCAAATGGACAAGCCACTGCCCTCAATCTACCAAATATTTCTCATTCTAGCTCCAAGCCATGGAAAGCAGAAAACTCATTTATATGGGGTGTAAAAAATTAATGATACAACATGAAGTGACTGAACACAACAGTCGTCATTTCTGATTAGACGATGCAGTTGATCAAGTCACTTTCTGAAACACCGATGCCAACATCACACTAGATATCGACGTAGTCTCAAACTCTTAAGTGACACTAAACAGAGAAGCGTCAACATCCTGGAGCAGGGGTCTCTTAAGAAACAATACCTTCTCTCAGTTAGTGTGATCCTTTTCTCAAAGAGATAAAAAATTAATGAAATTGAAGCATTTTGCTCTGCGTAAGCCAGAAACAAAAGCCATTGTCCTTTTGGACTGCACCGTCCCATCAAGAACCAACTGCGACCCTCTAACAGGGGTTACTCAAGCCATGCACTTTAAATTTAGTTCGTCATAGATTTGCCCTGGAGACTCAGCAGGGCCTAAGAGAAGCCTCTGCCAGTGTGATCTAGGCCTTTAGTACTACAAAATTTTTGGAAATGACGTGCTTTTGTCCTAGGAGTAATCTGAAAAGCTACTTGAGATGCAAGTACAGCGTGCGTGCAACAAGAAGAACAAAATCTGAGATGACGTAGAGTAATACACAAGAACTCATAGAGGTAAAAAAGCCATCAGAAAAAGGGATTAAATAAAAAAATCCAATATCAATAGCGTGAAGGGCCTGGCATCCTAAAGAGGACTGGATGCTGCATGAGATGCAGGGCTGGGGAGAGCTTGCTGGTGCAGCAGAGCCTGGGCACAGAACAGTATTTCAGACCTAATTGCAGACACCCTGGAAACCTCACTTCTTGCTTTACATCTCCCACAGCAAAAGTCAGGACAAACCCCACCCCATCAGCCCTCCAAGACGCAGTCTCCACAAACCAGGTTCTCGGGCAGGCGGCTTGCAGCACCCCCAGGAGAAGCTGGGCTGTTAAAACCCCCCGGACATGGACACGCGGGCTGCTTCACCACCCCACATTGCCCATACCCCGCTGCCTGCCTGGCAAACGCAGCGTGCTGCTCGCCATTCGCATGCAACGCCGCAGCCCTGGAGCGCAAACGGTACCGCCCGAAAGGATGCACATGAATACTGATAAAACAAAGCCCAGCCGGACTCCTCGGCCAATTTGCCCTGGCAATGTGAGACACGTTAGAAACATAGGGACCACTAGTGATAAATCTGTCAGGATTACGATACGCGAGGTCTGAACAAGGCTGGTGGAGGACCAAATCAGCACTTACATGAATTCAGCCTTTTTAAAACTGAATTTCATGATCAATAGCATCGGCGGCAGCTGACAGCCCGAGTGGAAGCAACAGATAAACACAGCCCTGATCCGCTGCAGTCACTCAGATGCTGTTAGCGAAGTGCCACCGGCGCTGCCTCCGCGCTGCGAGCAGGATGAAACGCTGCCCGAAACGCAGCCTGTCAATCATTGGTTCAAGGATGCTCGTTGGGGCTGGATGGAGACCTTTCCAAAAATCTGAAAGAAAGCGAGAGATGAGAAGCCCGACAAAACACCCGCGAACAGCCCAGCAGCTCCCCAGCGAGCGGGAGAGTTAACGATGCGAACATGATTTGAAGAACGGGCATAATACCCTCAGCTGGTGTATTTTGGCATGGATCTATGGAGCCCCATGGACAGTGACAGCTCCTGCCAGGCTATCTGCAGGGGACCTGATAGGGATAATCGTCAGACAAGAAGGTGATTATACACAGACCGTAAATATCTGCCACAAACGCTGGAACAGTTTGAAAGAAGCCGGTATTTGAAAGTGAGCTCTAAAACACAGAGTGCGTTGGAGAGGTTGGGTTTAAAGCGAGAGACAAGGAAAGATTTCTTCTTCTCTAATTTATTTCCACTGCAATCAGTAACAAATGTAAAACCTGACGGAAAAGTTATTTTAATTGAAGTTTTAAATTGAAGGATTTTCATTTTTGTGCTGTTCTTCCAGCACACACCTAACATCTGACAGACACGTAAGAGTTCCCCCACGCACACCAATCTGGAGTTGAACTTCACACGCCATCACTTTCACTGTCTGCACTGCAGACGCAGGAAGGCCTTGACTGCAAAAAGCAGATGGAGATTTTAAGGTGTCTGATGAAATCTGTGAGATTAGGTCTCAGCCTACTAGATGTCATCCTCCAACAGGACAGCAAAGCTAGCTGTGCTTTGCTGAGGCCGGTACTTCAGCTGGTTTTCCTCTCTGTCCATGAGGTCCTTTAGCCAGCAACCGAGAGCCAGCAAGGTGGAAAACTGGAACTGGCAAGTGTAAAACCATACAAATTGGAAAAGAAACTCACACTAGAAGTGAGCAGCAAGGCTACTTCTAAGTTGTCGAGCTCAAAACCTGATAATTTCCGCTTAATATTAGAGCTGTTACTCAGGTAGTCCCACATTACGCACGTCTCTTGCCGTTTAAAACAACCGCGTCTCGAAACCAGTTTTCAAGGCATATCGTAACTTAAACTTCTGTCTTTATCACTAAGCTTGTGTTTATGTAAAAATTAGGATGTCCTGGCAGCACCTCAAATCGCTAACACCGGGCCCAGAGCAGCCGCAGCGGTAAAGCCGGCTGAGGGGGAAGTTGCGAAGCTTCCACACACCCAGCCGCGATGCGGATGCGTGCCAGCACGGCTAAGAGGACTTCTCGTCAGCGGGCAGCTTCGCCGGGTCCAGAAGCACGCGGCTGTAACTTTCAGCACCTCTGCGGCCGAGAAAGCAGCACACGCTCTGGCAAAGCTAAAGCTGTTTCCTACTTCGACGGGGAAAAAACGGAATTAAGGGAGAGGATGCTCACCGAGCACTCTGGCCGCAGATGCAAAAGAGCACGTTACAGATGTGTTACGGAAAGGAGCAGGAGAGAGGTAGCAAGGCAAACCCAAACTCCAGCTGAGCTGCAAGGGTCAGCAAGCACCAGTGCTGCTCAGGCTTAGACATCTTAGATGGGCACCATAAAGATGAGCAGCAGACACAAACTTTACAGAGAGCTTAATTCATCAGTGCAAACGTAACGTTAAAGCTTCAGCTTGCCTCTGAGGGAATCCCAAAACACAGGTAAGAGGATTTCCAGCACCACTTACCCCTCCTTTCTCTCATCTGTCTGCCAGATCAAAGTCACCTACAGTTTCCCATCTTATTTTCTTATAGGGACAACTACTTTGGGGTGTGTTTAGTTACTCATTTCTGCCACATGCGAATGCTTGAAGCATTTTACCTCAAACTTTCCTGGATGCAGAGCCACTTTGGTCCTAGCACACCTCCAAAAGATGCAGTGGCCTGGCCAGCCATGGGGGCTGCCACGCTCAGAGAAGGGATACGTGTCGCCTGGACCCAAACAAACCCACTCTCAGCCCGTGCCAAGGGAACAGCCACAGGGGAACTGGGGACCTATTCCTCCTCATCTGCCTGAGAACTGCTGCAGCGTTTATCCCCAATATGCTGATTTGGTGTAAATATAAACGTTAAGGAAGAGAAACTAAAACCTCTCGCAAAGGTAAAACAAAGCTCCAACTCCTGCTAATTCATTAACATAAATCCTAGGCGCTCGATTAACCTGCTCTGCCTGCCCGAGGATTTCGGTGTGCCGGCTAACACGGGATAACGCGTGTCTCTATCTTTCAGCAAGTCCAGAGCCAAAGTCCCAGTGAAAGTCACTGCGCATAAATTTGGAGACAAGCAAACATTGACAGAGTTTAAAGTTACAATGAAAAAAAGAGAGACTCAAGAGAAGAGTTTGCAGTAACACGCAGGGACACACGCACCCTCCAGTCACACGGGAGAATCCCCCTTCCTCTCTCACGGAAAATATGCACCGTCAGCTGCTGCTTCATGGGGAGGACAGGCCCCGGGCCCTCCAGTGACTCCCGAGCAAGCCCCAGCCTTGCCGTACAACGAGACAAGTCACTTCTGCACAGCCAGCACTGCAAAACATCTTTAGAGCCGAAGCCACCGCTCCCTGACTTGCGCTCGCTTTGAGTGACCGTAGTGGCCAGCCAAACTCTTGCCCAGCCAGGACGCCCCTGCCAACACCGCTCGGCTTTCCCGGGCAGTTCTTCCCGGCTGGACGCCGTCTCCAAACTCTGACAACACTCCCCAATGCCGAATTCCGCCCCAGCCTGCGGGTGGCTGCTGGCAGGGGACCCTTGG
>VWZZ01006234.1:1607639-1625499 GCA_013399095.1 Psophia crepitans | reverse complement strand
CCAAAGTTTCCCCGTTTCTGCTGCACACACAGCCCTGGCTGCTTCCTCTGGAAAGTCGTCTGCGTACGTTAGAGCTCAGGGATTATTTATTGGTTTCATAATTATTTCAGAGTTGTTTCTGGTGCCTCCGACTTATTTCATATTGTGGGTTTTTTAAAAAAGAAGAAAAAAAAACAAAACAAAACAACAAAACAACCAACCAAAACCCCAACAACCCCAACACACCCACAGAGTTGCCAGATGCATTTTTTGAAATCTTCCTCATTCAAATGATTATTACTGACTGTCTGGGAGAATAACCAAATACAGATTATCTATGCCTTAACGTACCACCAAAATACATACAGTGCCCACATGTTGTGCAGAATGCTGTACAGCGGTAGAAAGAATGAACCTAATCCTGTAAATCCTCGCAGACTTTATTGTGCAGTTTTATTTTTAATTTATGAAGATTCTTCCCAGATCTCACAGTTTGGATGTTGATGCTTAATTCTACAGATTGGCCCCATGTTCCTTGTGCATGGAACAGTTGGCAAAACTGCCCTAATATGTGTCTGTACATCAGCGGGCACAGCTCCAGGCAACCCCACTCAAAATACCGGGTTTGGAACCACGGATTTGGGTCTGTTCAGGGGCAGAGGCTGGTAACTCTTCACAGTGATCCGGACTATGCCTTTCCCCAGCTCAGAGGATAAATGAGCCAGCAGGGACTCAATGGGTGCAAACTGCTGCGGTTCCCAGGCTGGAGCCCTGCATCATGCCCGCTTTGTGCAGTTGAGAGCATCTCTGAACCACCCCGGTGGGCAGCAGTCACATCCCCAGGGGAACAGTGGTAGCGTCAGGTCATCCCAGCACAAATACACCTGGAAAAGAGCCGGGATCATGCGGCACAGGCAGCGAGGCCTCTTAGCAGCTGCTTTTCTCCGCAGTTAAAAAGCACATTTTCTGCCCTTACCCCTCCGCCCAAAACTGGACCCACGGACTCACCTCCAGCTGCCCTGAATTTTGAACTCTATCTACATTTACCCCTCACGTCTCACCTCAGCAGCACACGTTTTCTTCGTCATGTCCCTTCCCAGGAAACCCCTATCCTTGCGAGGAGTCAAGGATTATCCTATGTATAACTTTAAATACCCAAATGCTAAATTTTCCCTACTCACCCATTATCACTTACCTTTTAACAGCTAAAGTCAGCAACATTTCATCCCTTAAAACACGAACTAATGAACTCTACTGACTATCTCATTAAGGACATATGTGCTCCACACAGCATGCTGGTTAAAAATGTTAAAATGAAAATGGACAATTCATTTGTGGAAGGCCACCATAAAAGAAATTTAGACTTTTTTATTCTTTGAAGCTATTTTCCTCATTAAAAAAAAAAAAAAAAATCAGTCAAAGAGCACTAAATTGAGTTTTGGTAATCCTACGTGGCTTTTCACTCAAATGGCAGTATTTTTATTTTGAGTAACAATATTTGCTAACAGAGAATGTGGAGCCAATTATATCTTGGTCATTCACTACCAGGAATGAACTAGATATTATCAGAATTCCTCCTCCTCCCCAAAACTTAACCAGAAAGGAACACCTGGTTTTACCACACCGATTTTATGGGCTTGAAGTTTGATAAATTGATAGTTTATCACAAAAGAGCCCCAAATATGTTATTGATGACATCCGTGTAGGAATGTTACTGAATTACAGTTGCCTCTCGCTCTGGAGAAGAACAGCACAATTTCACAGCAGTTTCCAAACCCTTTGGAAAAGAAAACAAACCTCCAGGAACAGGGAAGTTAATCTGCAGTGCCCCTGCCTCACTGCTTCGCGCATGAGAGGCCAAACCTTGACTTTTAATTTCTCATGTCAAACCACCTCCCACAATTAGTTTTACGAGGCTTGGTTTATCCACTTCAGAAGAACAAGGCTGAGTTTCCCTGCAGGAAATGAAAATTGCATCCAGGTTGTGTGGCTGCTTCAAAGGGGGCTACAATCCCGATCCTCCAGGTTATTCCCGCGGGCCATGGCTCTCCATCCATCCTTCCTGGCTTTGTTCTTTAGCACTATCAGGACAGAGGAACAGAGGCATTTTGTGTCTCACTGCTTCTGGGACTTTCTTTGCCTTTGTATCTCTTGCTATTGCTTCTTTATGCTATTTTTTTTTCCTCCCCCTCCTCCATTTTTGCCCTCCTTATCTTCCTTGCTCTATTTAGTTTTCCTTTCCTTCAACCACAAGTAGCTTTTCTTTCCAGCGCATGCACTCCGCGCTAGTTTAGGGCTATCCTGCAATAACAGCAGCATGTGAACAGCTAAATAGTCTCTTTGCTCTTCATTATTAGCTCTTTGGGAAAGGAAAACCTAACACGCTGTTATTTCTTCTCTATTACTATAGATGGAGGGTGGCATGTGCTGGTAGTTTAGTTTGCCCTTGGCTTTAAGCCCCAGCCTCTGCTCTGCAGGAAAAGCCAGGCAGCCGCTGCCTTCAAAGGGACGAGCACAGAGCCCACGCTGTAGCATCGCTGCTCTTTGAGATGTGTGGATGAAATATCTCACCCTGCGGCAGTGGGTCACCTGTGGCTAGAGGAAAGGCCAAGGAATGAAGTGACAAGCATCTCTGAGATCCTATCAGACCCCTCTTCAGGCAGGTCTTTCAACTGCATCTAACACGCCGCTCGGCAGGACAGTGAGAATTGCTCCTGCTTGCAGGGTGTCCAGGAATGTCTCCTGCGTTATCCTCACCTCTTGTCATTCACCAACAGGGCTACAGCTACGCATTCCTTTCTCTCCAGCTCTCACACCTTCCTCAGACTTGTGTCACTGTGTCACTTTAACAGATCAAGCTGAAGTTTCAATGCAACTTTGAGTTGCATTTACATATGAAAATAATTTGACATAAAGAGCACTTGTGATTTTTAACAATTAATGTTTGACTGTATGACAACACAGGCAGTTGGCTTGAACGCTGGTTATCAAGTTACTAATTCCTGCAGGAGTTTTAGTTCATATGGCACTGAAAAGGTCAATTCAGAAGAGAGCAATACGGAAGAGACCAGTGTGGAATAACTTACCTGGAGACAGGCGTAACATATGGGTTAGTACAGGCGCCAGAAAGGAGGAGGATGCACTGAGGGAAACACCAATTTTCATTATTTTCACCTTGGTTAAAGAAGGAATTTTGAGAAGGAATTAGTGACTGATGGAAACATCATGGGGAAAAAAAAAAAAAGCAACAGAGAGAACGTATGTTAAGTGGAAAGCCCCCAGCCTGTGACACTGTGTGCTCTCGTGAGGTTAGATGGAAGGTGCTGTAACAAACAGTGTGGCACCTGTGAGGTGGGTTATGGTGTGCTGCAGGATATGGAGTATTAAAGAGAAGAAAAAAGAAAAAGAAAAAAGAAAAAAAAAAGAGAGAGAAGAAGCAAGCTATGTCTGCTACCCTTCTGTGCTGGAGCAGGAATTGCCTCCCTGCATTACAGCCCGAGTTAACCGAAGAGAGGGTAAACCACCTCAGATAGCTGGACAATTTCAAGAGAAATTGTTGTCTGGTGGGGAGAAGGCACCTCTGTAACACGCCTCTCACATCGTCCCAGGTCAGCTGCGATCTCCTTTTGGATGCCCAGGAAACCTCACTGTACTCACGATACCAAGTATTGCCCAGAAATCCAAGTCCTTTTATTCCCCTATGTGCCAAAACGCATGAAGATTTGCCTGGGCTTAGCTACAGGGATCTACAATTTTGGGGCCTCCAGGCTGAAGTTTTTGCTTCTTGGAGTAAACAAAACAAAACGAAAAAAGCTTTTCCCTTTGAAATCTGCGTGTCCCCTCGCCAGCTGCTGAGACTTTGTGTCTCCAGTCCTCCCTCACTTCATTAACTCTCTGCGAAATCAAGATCCAGCTGAATTGTGACTGCAGTGGCAGATTACAGTCCTCTATAATTAACAGGCGTAGATAGAGCATAGTACAGCGTGACCCTTAGCCACAGAGCTCTGCTATAGACCCCTGCCACAACACTCAGACATGAAATAGCACGCTCCCGAGAGCAGCATCCGTCAGCGCTGCACGCTGACGTAAAATACTGGCTGTAAATATTGTTCACTGCAAATACTTGAGAGAAGGGGCGTTCTATAGATTTCCAAGTCTGCGAGGGCAAGTTTCCATCCTCCGTATCCTTAGCCAGCGTGCACTCCAGCACGCCTTGCCACGCCGGCACGCTGTCCTGAGCGGCACAGCCAGTCTGAACCAAGACGTTAAGCCCATGAAATGGAATGCAAGGTCAGCAGTCTTACCTATATACAGTCCTACCTTCCCCTCCACTCCCCTGGCGGCTCCCTACTTTAGTTACGACATTTTTTCTCTTCCTGTTCTAAACGTACCATAACATCGAATTCATCTGACATTCCTGCCCCGAAGCTCTGAATCTGCCAGCGCGGCCGGGAGCAGTAAGCAGAGGGCAAACCGGCCAGCGCCTTGCTGCAGCCAGACCTCGCATCTCCCCTCCGCCGGCCATGAGGCCATGGTCCACCCGTCTGCTTGTCCGAGTCGACATGGTGGTCAACCATGGGCTGGTGCCCACGGGTTTCAGCAGAGCTCAGTTTAATTACGGGGATGGACTTCTCCTGACTTTGAGAACCAAGGATTTACTCAGTTTCTCCCTTGTTACAGCCATACCAGGGACACACTTATAAAGTTGGGTTTTGTTGAGTGGAGACTGTGTCTTACTGAGACCTATCTGTGAGCTAGGTCTGAGTAACGTGGTCCTTTCTACTTGTTGAGAACCTTGAACCACTACAGCTGATCAACACGGTATAATACTGAATTAATTTTATCATGGATTGCAGAACCCCAAAACTGAAACAAAAGTAGATACCTTTTTTTTTTAATGATAAAGAAACTAAACCAACCCCTACCTTGTTTGAATGATAAAGTGTTATTATATTCAAACATAAGTAAAATTGACACAGCCCTCCCGCAGTTATTTATACATTTAATAAATGAGTATTTTTAGTCTGTCCCAGGGATAAGATGTTACACGAGGGAGCAAGCCCCTTCCAATAAGCCATGTTTGGCGAATACTGCCTGCCAGCATCATTTCTACCTGGAAGAAGGGTAGCAGGGCTGATGTCGAGTGGTACGTGCTCATCACGTTCCTCCCCCGCCGCCTCCTCTGCCCAGTTTGTCCTCTCCCTCCACTGCAACATCATTTTGGAAAACAGCTCCTTTCCTCTAACAAAGCAGGGGAGCAAGCTCTGCTATAATGCTGATTAAGCTCTATATACTACTTTATAGGGAAACTACACGGAGACTGTTGCAGGCTGCTGTAACAGGGCCAAGGGTGAAAAAGCCAAGAGGAGCTCAAGCAAGAGCAAACAAAGAAACCCACCGCTCCAAGGATACAGGACCTTAACAACAACAACAGCAACCCCCTAAATTCTTCAGCAGTTAAAACACAAAAACCCAAACCTCACACGGCCCCTAGTTACATTCTTTTCCTGTAGCATAAACCCCCGGTCATGCAAACACAGAGCTCTCCACCAGCACAGCCACCGCCGGCGGCTGAGCCTCCTGTGCCCCCACCCCATAGCTGAGCCTCCCTTGGGGCAGCCTCCCTGCCGTGGGGCGCCCCCGCAGGCCCCAGCAGCCTGAGCATCCCGGGGGATGCAGGGCTCAGCTCCCAGCTTCACCCCGCACGGAATGAGCCCTGCCTTTACTCCAGGAAGAGGAAAAAAACCCCACGCTAGTCAAAGTTCCTTCTGTTTTAGTAACACGTGACCAAACACTTATCTTCACAAATAACAAATAAATGGACAAATAAAGAAATAAATAATAAGCGAACAACCTTCTTCAGCGTGTCTGTACAGCCCTGAAACTCCACTTTTTGTTCTGGTGCTGCCGTTTTCTTCCTGAAACCCACTGCAATAACTCCCTCGCAGCGCAGAGACACCCCCCAGCGTGGTTAATGCTACCGGGCAGGAATTAATATTCTGAAAAATAAGGAAAGGTTGCTCTCTTTTCCCATTTGGTGCCCTGCTGTTGATGAACCCCAATTTATTGTAGTGAGAAGGAATTTCTGCAGCGTAGGAAGAAACCCCAAGGTTTTTCTGCCCAGCAGCCTGCTACAGGAAAATCCTGAAAACCTCCAAACCAGAGTAATTTGGGCCTGTGTTCTGGACATCCCATATCCTCTCCCTGCAGCCCTGAATAGCTCCTTATTTTTCAGACCACCTTGAACAGATCCTTATTTTTCCATATGTGGAAGAAACATAATTTTAAGCTTTCCTACTAATTTCAATACTCATTCTGAGAAGTGACAGTTCTCCAGGAGGATCCTTTTATCAGACAGGACATTTCTGAGAGTGTGGCAGGAAAGTTTTCTGTGCTAAAAAACCCTTTAAATATAACAAATAACTCATTAAATATGGGGGCTTTTTTAACTTCAGGCCAGACGTTGAGTATAAGCACTTTGATCTGTTGCTGCAAATTTCCCTGTCTCCCTGAAAACAAAAGAAAAAAAACCCACAAATTTTCACATGTCTCACAAGAGGACAGTATTCAACCCAGACTAAAAATTATGAAGTCATATATTTTTAACATTCCTGTCTAGCCCTCTGCAAACCACAAAACAATGCAACATCCATCATCGTAAACGCTGGGACAGTAAATTAGGAGGACAGCATATTTTGAGGTGTTTTTGAAGAAAAATAAATATCCCTAATGGGAAAACTGAGAAATCATGAGAAAGAACTGTGGTATACATCATGGGAGAATGAAATCAATTAGGTTTTAATCTCATACTATTTATGAAGGGGAGAGTGAAAAAGAGCTTCTTTTGTTATAAGCGTTTTCGGACTGTTAGATTCCGATGCAAAACTTTCTTTTGCTTTGGGTCACAAACACAGCAAGTGAAACCTTTCAAAACTAAAACATATAGAAGGAAAACGTTGGTTTTGTAACATCAGCTAATAGCCTTAGATAGAACAGTTCAGCCCATAATTATATATCTTTCATGCAGTTTAACTTATGCCATTACATAATTAAATTTAGACCAGTGAGCCCTCAAAGTTATATTTTCACATAATAACAAACACAAAAATTATATATGTGCTCCCAGTAGCATTACAAGTTAAGTATATATTTGGCGACACTTTACAGTGAGTGGGTATTCATTACTAACTCCTCTGGTATTCATGGTAACAACATTAGTCACGAAGAACTAATGGGGATATAATATCCGCGCGCTGGCTTGCTGCGCTATACATCGGCAGTGCAGGACACGGTGGGAATTCCCTCGCCCTGACATCACTGCGATGCTGTTGGAGACCACACCGCCGTCACTGGGGGGACATTCAGAACTTGCCGTGGTGCTGTCATCGAGGGCGATGCGTCCAGCTGCCCTGGCTGGGTGGTCCTCAGCCGGCTGCACCACGCAGCTAGCCCGTTATTGATCCGTGGGAAGAGCATCATCCTTCCCTCAGCACTTCTCCCCCAAACTATGGGACGTGTCTGTCTCTAGCCCATCTCCCTGCCTCCTTCTGCAGTGACACAATCCCAGAGGACATCCCAGTTACAACAACCAGACTTTTGTCCTGAACATGTTTTTTTCTTTTAGCTCCCTGGCCACAGTTATATATTACAATTCATTAAAATGACTGCTGGGGGACCTTTCCCTTAGACACCATTTTCAGGTAAACTTCTGATAAGTCCAGGTTCAGACTGGACAGCGTCCCCACGGCCACCCTTTGGTCACGATCTTTATTAACTTTCCCCACATCACCCCAGAACGGGATACAAAGTGCTCGCTCACTTTAGGGAACAAAAGGTCCAAAATGGCACAGAAACATGAAATAGAAATGGAAGTCTCCCCATTCTTCAAGTGCAACTTCAGGAGCTGCAAGAACACGTTAGATGGTGCATTAAGAGATGGCCCGAGGGAGAAGATGAAGTTCAAATGATTTCAAAAGTGTCTTTGCCATTTTCTACTGGCACTTTCTCAAGCCAACTGCAGACCTTCGGTAACTCTAGAACCACAGAACAGCCTACGTGCAATAGGTATTTGCATAAGGATTTTCCTATAATTATATATTAACTAAAGTCTAGTCACTGTAAGATACTGTAGAAGATAAAAGTATTTAAAACACAAAGTCTAAAAATACATCACAGTGACCAATTTCTGAATTAAAAAAAGTAATCTCTGCAATTAGAGGCTCTTTTTCATGTTCCTGTCCATGCAACACAAACCTCAAGCACTTCATTGCACTTTTCCTGTTTACTAGTTGTATATAATTGTTGTACCATGAGCACATTTGTGCAGTTTCTTTTTAATTTTTTTTCTTTCTTAATTTTAATCACTCTGCAGCTGGTAGGGAGATGATACACCTCATTATCTTATTCTGAGGGTCATCTAAAATGGGTGTTAAGTAATTCTGCCTCCTGCAGCTTTGGTGTGGCGCCAAGGAGCAGAACGAGGAAAAGTAAGATGGTTGACTTAAAAAAGAGGATGCTTTTAATTTTCAATACAGAAATGTGTTTTCACATGTCATGCATCTTTCAACTGTTTTGCCATAGCTAAACAGTCATTGCAAGAGTGAAAATCATAACCTCCCAAAACACCTTCAGGCAGTTCAGCTGGGAGAGACGTTTCCCCTCCAGAGCCCAACGTTACCAATAGGCAGACTAGCACCACTCAACGAGCAACACAGGCTCCTCTCTCCGAACAAGGATTTTGGGCAAGGATTTTTGTGACTGTGGTATCAGTAGATGAGTATTTTAATCAAAGCTTAATCAATATTTTCGTACATACATTGAGCTTCTCTACCTACAGTACATCTGAAAGATTGTCAGTATCTGTGGTACTTAGATGTGGTACTTAGGGACGTGGTTTAGTGGGTAATAGGTGGTGGGGGGATGGTTGGACTAGATGATCCTTGAGGTCACTTCCAACCTTAATGATTCTATTTCTATTTCTGTTACCCTAATCCATTTTTATGCTCAGGTGTCCTTGCATTTGAGTTTGTGCCACTGCTTTCTAATCACTTTTTGTTCTGAAGACTGCAGATTGGGAATGGTCTCAGCTGCGGATGGGACTTCTCAGCCCCCCGTTGCTTGATGCTGAACTGTGGCCACGACAGTGGGGGGAGCACAGTGAGGGCATCTCACAGGCATCCGGCCGGCCGTAACCCAGCTCAGCAAGAAGCATACTGAGTAATGAACTGCACAGACTTAAGTCATGGTGCTTCATGAAATATGACCCTGTGGGACAACCCTGTGTGCTGATCTACTCCGTCAGTGAACAAGTGACCAGTCAATGCTCCTGGAAAGATAATTACCCACCCAACAGAGCACACAGGCCTTTCTGTCCCTCAAGTCAAAGGGGCAAGCATCTCTATGGACGAGGCAAGCTGGGGTATTTTTAGCCATGGAGCTGTTACTGCAGTGGATGTATTGGGGAATGGTTTCCGCTGGTGAGAGCTGCCAGCAACTTTATCCCTGCTTTTCTGTGTTGTTTTCCTTGTAAATCAGCTCTCTCTCAGAAAACATTGCACTAACATGACCAATCCCAGATACTCAACAACAGAACTCCTAAAAAGTCCTACCCAGACAGTCTCCTCGTCTATCTGACCAGCTGAGTAAACTTGGAGAAATAACTAATGACTTGCATACACATACACAGGAAAATATTTGGGTTTAAAATAAATCCCCAGAATACTGTAACCCTCGGTGCTTTACGTTGCAGTGACTTTCAACCTTTAACGAGGTATTTCTGTCAGATGAAATTAATGATGCCAGCAAGCAAACAAACACCATGTCTTGCAACACCTAAGACACTGTGTGTTCCCCATGTGGGCTCCATTTTGAATAATGCAAAACTTAACCCTCCTGAGAGGCTTTCTGTTTCAGAAGGAGAACGCCAAGTCAATGTGTTGGTGAGGGTACGTAGGCTCTGTGCCTTAACACCCCCAAAACCATCTCAACATCTCACCCCAATCAACACTGATTATTAAATATGGTTCTGCAGGCACATACAAATCAGCGGTGTGAAAAGAGACGACCCAGCGAGGGAGACAGGGAACAAACGGCAACGCCTGTTGCTAGAGACATTAATCTTTGTGTAGCTGTACCAACAGGAGAACGTGTCCCTCCCGATGACACAGGGCATGGGCCAACAGCCAGAGAGCCCAAACTCACACAGTGTCTAACAAGAAGAAAAATTCCACTGTTTGACAAGTGTCAGTGATCTCAAATTCAGGCTGGGGAGTCTGCTGTGTTGAGTACTATCTGATGGCAAACGTACTCTTTACTTTGAACTGCCTGCAAGTCCAAAGTGAAATTATGTCAATTTTTTTCCTAACTCTAAACTTTGTTAAATTGATGCCTGCTTCTTTAGGGCTAAGCCTAGGAGGTTCTATTCATGTTTTTCTGAAGTAACATTTTCCTGTATAGTCTATTTTCTATTACAATGACTGGATTGTAGAGCTGAAATGAATGTCAGAATTGTTTGCAAGATACATTACCAGATACCTTCTTTTCTGAGGCCCAGAAAGAGAAATTAGGTTTGCAACAGGGATCGTTTTTGGTTTTCTGATGCAAAGGTTTCATATCATATCAAGCATTCCCAGACAGTGATTTGCATTATGCTTTTTGCTCACGAGGTATACTCCCAAGCTTATTTATACAAGAGAATTTCCACCTCAAATTGCCACATATTTGTCTTGCAGATTTTGAAGATTACATTTAGAGAAAATAAAAGCATTTGGAAACAACTCTTCTACAAAGACAAAAGATTTTGTGAATAGTGCACTGGCCTTAGGTCTGTCAGAAGGTGGAGTTACTCACGAGCCAGGAGAGGTGAGGATGCAGCAGGACGGTGCCGTACCCTGTCTCCAAGGATGGTCAGATAGAAATGAGAGGAAACCAGGTCAGCTGAGAAGAGTCTTGCCTTGGTCAGCATGTCAGTGGGGTTCCAAGGGGCAGAAACCAGGCTAAGCCATGTCACACCGAGCCTGTGCCATTCATTCCACATGGTTCAGTTCCTCACGAGGACTTGGGTGCTGTGATTTCTAAGGAGGAATAGCTCTTCTGTTTGATATTCCCAGCCAGACAGTGAGAAGCATGTCAAATGTGCATAGATATTTACATGCATTTACATATGCATATAAAATTGTACGGGCATGGAGGTGGGATTTATTGTGGCAGTCAGATTAGGCCATCTGCCTTTAGCTCCTGGGCATCCTGCAGGACAAATGTCTGATTCCAATGTAAAACACTCCTCCGCTCCCAACGAGGAAGGCTCTGGCTCTTCTGCTCTGCCAGAGAAGAAGTGGGAAAAGTTTTGGCGCTCTCTTCTCCTGGTGACACTAGGTGTCAGTCCCATACCGGGGGACATCCCTGACTCAGGCTGTATCTTACTGTGCGCTCCTCTGCAATCCATCCAGATTCCCATGGATATCAAATACCACATGCTTTGTCTCCATACCAAATGTCTTGCCATGGCCTTAGGGTAAGACTACAAGCAGGCTTAAATATGTACAGCATTTCTCTATGAATGTGTGCAGGAAATAATGCTCCTGGAGGGTACAAACTTGATGAACCAAAGCTGCATTTCTCTGAAGTCAAGAAACTAGAGACTGAGGAACCAAGGGGGAAAAATGCTGGGTTCCCACTGAAATCACAGGGGATGTTGGCACTGACTTCATAGGAAATGTCTCTAGTTGTCATAGTGAGCTATAACTGGATGAAAGCTTGAAAGATAATCCTTCAGATTCAGGCTAGGAGACGCTGTGTGTGGGTGTGTTTATGGCTATAATTTATCAGCCTGTGGTGGAGACCCAGAAGTCCACTAGAGAGAGAAAGGCCCTCTTGTTTGAGGCAGGCTACATGTTTTTCCTGGAGAGCAGCAAGAAGGATAAATGAACCCACAAGAGAGTGGATCTACCACGGAGGTGAGCTGCAAAGCTTGGAGGATGCTCCTTCTTGCAGTCCCTTTTATAAATTCTACTTGGAGCCATCTGTGATCCAGCCCTGACTTTGGTTTCCAGTACAGCGTTACTTGCTTGATTAAAACAGACTTTTTTGGGGAAGAACCCTGGAAGTTTCTTCCTCACAGCCAGCATTACCTTACCTTACATGTCCTCTTGAAATGCACTGAACTAATTGACGAGTTTTTAAAGGTACCCGTGTGGAATGCAATATATTTGTTCGATAAATCTCTATCTTCTCTGTGAGCAAAAAATTAACATCGTTAAGTGTACTTTCCAAACTGGGCAGCTGAAACACAAAGAGGCAAAGTAATCTAACAGAGACAGAGCAAAAAATGTAACTAGGTTCCTTGTGTCCAGCACAGGTCACCGAGGCTCGCTCACAAACATCCTTCTTCCAAAAAACCTGACCTTACATAGCAGGCTAGATTAGAATATATCTATCTATATCTATACATATATCTCTCGAAGGTCTCATGCAAAGACACTCAATTGAGTGTTTGTACAACAGAGGTTAACACACGCAGTGATTTTTATGGGCAGTACTTCTTACCATAGGATTTGTGGCACACAAAGGCGTGACTTCTCGAGCACTTTCAATAATTGTGTTATATTTAACAGTACCGACTAAAAACATAGTGGTTGGATCAATATTATATTCATATTTTATTCCATAAATAAACTCCATTGGTTTGTAAGCTGGTTGTTTTTACTTCCAAAATGTACAAATAAAGATTTAAACATTTTTTGAGGAAACATTACAGATGGTTTTAGTTCTGCAGTTCTGATGCAAACATACTTCTTGGCACCACTCCTTAATATGCCATTTCTGTAAATACTTAATGCTTACAAAAGTAGAGTAAAATATATTTTACAGTGAAAAATACGAAAAACAATGTTATAATCAAATTTTTAAGTATTGCTCTTTAGCAGGTAAGCTTGCTGTGTAGATTCACTATATAAACAGGAATAGAGTTATTCAAAGAGCTAAAATGTTGGTCCCTTTTGGTATGTTAATGTGAAACTGTTGCTGCTATGAGTATGTGGTAATGCTATTTCAGCTAGTTTCTAAACACAACAAATAATGATATTCATTTTTCTTTACTTCCAGGATTTAACTCGCAGGAAATCAATTAATAGAATACTTCAGAGAAAGATTTCCAGGTCTTGTAAACCCAGTTCTATTGCTACAGAGAAGTATACTTTAAAAGATTAAGATAAATAGTACCACTGTAATTCAGTATTTGCATTACAAATTCTTGAAATTATTTCCTCTGGGTAAACTGACCAAAAGGTGATGCTCTGAAATAGCTGTGTTCCCTTTCAGACTGGTTTTGATTACTTGAAAGTTGCCTTAACAGTTCAATTGAAATATAAATGATCTTCTTTTATATAAAGATCCAAAAATAAGAAAAATACCTCCAGGTAATTGAGATAACAGTAAATTTTATGGCTTATCTAGCAGTCAAAGGCATTCGAGATCCAATTAGCGTGATGGACAAGAGAATCCTTTGTCACTCTGTGTTTCGTTGAAGGAGCTGGTCCAGCAATTGCTAGGAAAAAAAAAAAAATTACACAACAGCCTTAAGATACCATTAAAATACATGAGGTGGCTGTAAGTGTAAAAACTGTCAGTGATACTGTAGGTGAGATGGCATTGGCATCACCATCTACTGGCTATGCCGCTCAAAAAAAAAAAGTACTGAAAGCTTTTCAATCTTGGACAGGAAGGATGTAATTAGATGGAGGAATAGAGCACTTAAACGAGGGAAAACTGGTACTCGTGTGGAGCGTGGAGCACGATTACCCAAGTGCCCCAGATCTGCACCCGATTAACTGCGTTAATGCAACTTTCTACTACAACTAATTATGCATTTAAAAAAAAAAAAAATAAAGTCCTGTGTCTTTATTCCAACACAAGGTTCAGCTGTTAATTCTAGTTTAAAGAAGTGCCTAAGGCCAAGGACAAGACTTAAGGAACATCCTTTGCTTTCAGGGTTTGCACACGGTTAGCGCAGGCTCTCCAGGCAGGTGCTACCTCTACGAACTCCTTTCGCAAGGTGACGAAGGGTTACAAAACCAGACCCGGCGTTCACAGTGCATCCTTACCTTTTTAAAGAGCTCAACACGCAATCTGTTACTCTGGATGATGATCCGCTTCTGTTTTTCCTCTTGTTTCTTCTTCACTTCAGGTAAATTGTCGTAAATCCTGGAAGGAGTTTAGAAAGTTAGCTTCACACGTCATCCCTGGGACTGGCAAATAATTGGTTTTTCCTATAGGAAATATTTGTCTGGAGTGAATACTTGTCATTAATGGGCATCTCTAAGGACTTGAATTAGATTTATGGCATCGGAATTATAGATTATTAGAAATAATGTTTTTATATAAAATCTGACTTGTTGAAAAACACTTCTAATTTTGGACTAAAAAGTGAAGAAAGAGATAGGATCAGGTTATCTCAATGCAGCAGCATAATCTGGAGCAGCTTCTAACAAGCTCAGTGGAGCTGGTTTCAATTTATAGCAACATAATTCAAACCAGAATCTGGCCTGTACACTTTTTTTATATTTATGTCACAAAATTAATACCAAACAATTATTTTCATGTATTTTTCTAAAATAGAAGAAAACCATCATTATAAGATAGTAGATTGTTAATGTTTTTTCACTGACACTAGGAACTCTTTTTACCAAAGAGAACATAATCTTTCCATTTCAAAAATAATGTGAGTTGCCCTCAAAGAGGTGACTTCTGGTCTGATCTTTTTCCATTGAAACCAACGATAAGATTCCCAGGGAATCTGAAAAGAAAGTTGGACCTTTCTTCACAGCAGTCCTGTTCTTCGCATGCAGGGAAAGCCTGTTCAGTTCTGATTTTTCCTCAAAATATTTTGCAATACCACGTTCTTGAAGCGGCCTGTTTTAGCTGGAGATTGTATTTTGGAGAAGAGTAACGGAGCACATCTTGAGTGCTCTTAAAAACGGGGTGAATTCTGCACGGTAGCCATTTGCAGCTTTCCTTGCTGCAAACAGCAGCATGAAGTGCAATGCAGTTAAAGGTCAGGGACCACATTTCTAAATTCCCACACTATGTCCCATAATGGGGATGCAAAAAAAAACCCCAAAGTGACTGCAAGGCTTACATTTTTGAAGGTCCAGCAGGAATCACAGAATCATTAAGGTTGGAAGAGACTTCAAGGGTCATCTAGTCCAACCACCTCCCTACCACCCATTACCCACTGAAGTACCTCTCAGGGACTTAGTTTTCACACCATGGGTACCCCATGCCATCTGAAACTGCTAGAAAAAAAGATGCTGAAAGGGCAGGGCTGACCCAAATGTATCAAAATGATATGATGCAAGAAAAACATGAGCCCTGCACAAAAGCATGGCAAGCAGCGTGACAGAACAACCCTCCAGCAGATGAAGATGACATGGAAATACGCTGCCTCAGGCACGAGATGGCAGTGATTCACGGTGAACTCTAAACCACAGCAATTTGTACCTTTTCGATCTCATGTGCATCTCCTTCTCTGGAATGAATCTTTCCTTTGGTTTGAAGAGGTTATCTAGCAGAGAGAAAATAAAGTTAATATTGGAGGAGTCTGCATTTACCAAAATGCTAAATATCACGTTCCATGTAGTGACGATATGATATTTCTGATTAAATTTTTGATGGCTTAAGGCTGGATGCAAGTCTCCGTAAGTCGATAGAAAGGCATTTAACAACTTCATCTCAAGCTGAATTGGTTCCCCAAGACGCCCTACAAAAATGGAAGGATGGATAAGACCCATAGCAACCAGCTTCATTGCAAAATGCATTTATTTTAAATACATACAACTTTTTTTCATTGTCACATGCAGCTGTATACACCCTTTATACAGATCAAGAACCAGCAAAGGTTACTGCTGTATCGTTTTCCCCGTATGCAGGCAATTGTACCCGCGCACACCGGCCGCATCCTCAGCTGATGCGTGTGGGGAACCTGGCCTGGTATGATCATTTCTGATTCAATTTCCCCCTGTTTTGCAGGGTTGTGAATAAGAATGCCAAGCGTTAGGAGGAGGAAAATTATATTACTCTTTCCTGACCAAATATGGAGATGTCTGTGATAATTTCAATCAGCATTTCCCTGGATATGGGAAAATAATTACTGATCTTAGCAGTTGGTGAGTCTCAGAACAGGCAATTTTAACACTTTCCTTGCAAAAATGGTTTCTGAATGGGAAGGGATGCTGTTCGTACAAGGTAGGAAGCCAGTAAGTACGTAACCAGAACGGATTCATGATGAAGGAGACTGTCTAACCACGTTTGTCAGGGAGAGAAGGGAGGAGAGGACTGCTGCCTGCACAGCTGCGTTATGTAGATCTACACCAGGATGATGGAAGAAAAAGTGGGGACATGGGGCAGCGTCCCCCCACCGTAGAGCAGGACACATCCGGAGGAGGGGAAGGAACATCCCTGCGGTGCACGAGCTGCTGCCCTGATGCACACAGGGATGTGGATGGCTGTAAGTTGAGCTTCTCAGTTCAGGGGTATGAAATAAATGGGTTTACATTCTGGTCTGTGAAGACGACCAGAGCGTTGCCTGGTTGCCTATGCCCAGCCAGGGCACTAGCCCTGTGCAGTCACAGTAATCTGAATTCCAAAGGTATTTGCCAGTATTTTTGCAGAATATATATATAAGATATGTGCAAACTTTTAAGCCCTTCCAAGGAAGTTTAGAAGACATAACGTGTATCACAGCAGGCACCACAACGGCCTCTTTCTGCCGTCTCACCCAAGAGACAAAATACAATAATCAAGGCAGAGAAGTAAGTACCAAGAATAATTCATTCCAGAACTGCCCAGTGCAGACACTGGCCACATGCATGCACAGAGACCACTACCCAGAAAAGACCCCTTCCCTACTGGGTTTCCATCCCCGCTGTTTGAGACACAAAAATGCTTCAGGGATATTTACGGGAGATGTTTTAGCAGCCAAAGAGCCCTGAGCAGCTTATGTGCTGCACCCAGAAGGAGAGTTGTCCTCAGATTACTGTGCTTCTCAGGAAAACGCTACATGTCCTTCAACATCACTGTTGTATCTTGATGTAAAAAATAAAAGCGAGCTCTGCAGCAGTTCCTGTTCAGAACTTGTACAGTTTTCAAAGCACAAATTCAGAAGAGAAAGGAGGCTGCAAAGCCTCTTCTGCCTGAGGACTAACTTTTTTTCCACCCAGCAGTTGTCTACACTTAATCATGCTTATTAAATCTTCAGTACACACAAGCAACATGCTCAATTTGCTAGGAAAATATAATTTGCCTTGTATTTATTGTGGGTTTATATTCATTTATGTGTTCATTAACTTAAAAGGAATAAGCACTTGGATGATTTTGCTGTCCAAATAACCCTGAAATTTAAGGGAGGAGATTATCTGTGATCTGGACAGTCCTGGTGAAGGGCTAGGGTCCGGAGTCATCAATTTTCTGGGACCAGTGTCATCGATTTTCTGGGACCAGTGTGGATCCCAGCACACTTCAGAGCAGCCTCAGCACTTCCGTGCAGCACCCTTTCTGCTCAAGGTTGCACAGCTCATTCTGACAGCTCAGGAATGCAGGATGCATCCCTTCCCGCAAGGCATGTCCTCTAACCCAGAGTACAGCCAGGATGAGTCTGATATCATATAAACCCATCACTATGGGCTCTCTGCAAAGCTAAAACAAAACCAGGAGGCACTTCACTTGTGCAAAGCATTTGACACTGTCCCGCACGACATTCTTGTATCTAAACTGGAGATAGAACTCATAGATTCATATATTCATAGAATCATAGAATGGGTTGGGTTGGAAGGGACCTCAAAGATCATCTAGTTCCAATCCCCCTGCCATGGGCAGGGACACCCCTCAC
>VWZZ01006234.1:1542525-1607327 GCA_013399095.1 Psophia crepitans | reverse complement strand
CTACTGGCCACACTGGGTTTGATGCAGCCCAGGACATGGGTGGCTTTCTGGGCTGCCAGCGCACGCTGCCGGCTCATGCTGAGCTTTTCATCGACTAGCATCCCCAAGTCCTTCTCCTCAGGGCTGCTCTCGATCCACCCAGCCTGTAGCTCTGCTTAGGATTGTCCATCCATTGAACCCATGTCTCTCCAATGTAGAGACTTCATGCTGCACAGCAAATTTAGGCATCTTTTTTGGTCTGTGTGGTAATGTGGTCCTCAGTACAAGATGCCTGAAGTAACAACCCGTTCCTTGCGTGCTTGCCTGGCCTTGGGCACAGAGGAGCAGCTGAGAGCCCTGGAAATAACACTCCAGCAGAAACCTGCACTGCCTGCAGCAAGCCCTCCCACAGTGAGCCAAGGCAGACCTCTCCCAGGATGCAGTACCATCAGACAGCGCGACTGGTCAGCACAGTTTTATGCACTGAGTTTTATGTGACGTCCTATGCATTGTGAGTGACATCTGCTTGTATTTATGAATTTTTATTCCAGAAATTCTCAGATGTAGGATTTCTGGACCAAAACTAATTGTTTCAGGGATCTCCCCTGCTTTTCCTAAATAAAAGCTGTTAATAACACATTAACATTTCCAGACCTCTGTGTGTAGCCACTAGAACATGTGAGGGATGAAAAACCCAGCTGGAGATTTCCAGGCCTGCAACCTATCTTGTAAACAGCATGACAAGCTAATCAGTATTTTTTCTACAAGTCACTAAGACAGGCTGGCCTCTGTGGTCGAGGCGGTGGGAAGCACTGGCAACCAGGAGCTCTGTGGGAGCGTACGGCTGTTCCTCCAGAATAAGCATCTCCTAATGGCACAGAAATGGTCTTGGAGGACATCAGACCCATCACTGCCCCCTACGTATGTGGTTGTGCTGGTGGTTTTGAACACAAGGATTGAAAAGAGACTCTGGGGAAAATCCTCCAAGAAAAAATTAAATTTACCTTGGTTATAAAAAAACCCTTTGTGAAGCAAAGGTTGGAGGCAAAAGGTTAACGCTTAGGGGTAAACATTCACATAGTATCTCTCAGCTCACTATGTATAAGGAAAAAAATGACATGCAAGCATTAAGCAGAAATAAGGCTAATCCTTGGTGGATTTTAGGATTAGAATTCAAAAATTAACTGAAAAAGAAATAAAAATTGGTATAAATGAGGAAATAAATGCATTTAAATATTTGTTAATATTCAATACCAAGAAGAAAGCATATTTCAAAGCGGAAAAGCAGTACACATTCAGAGCTATAACAACCTGCCAAACACATTATGAAGACTTGAATTCATATTGTTTCCTACCACATGAAGATCAAAGTGGGGCACACAGTGGACAATTCCCCAGGTTGATAGACTTCTAAATTGCATTTTATCAAAGTTCCTCATCAAATTCCATAGCCTTGTTTTACTTTTGTAGAAAACTATTCATATAATCATAGAATATCCTGAGCTGGAAGGGACCCATAAGGATCATCAAGTCCAGCTCCTGGTTCCACACAGGACCAGCCCAACCAGAGCAGATGACTGAGAGCATCATCCAGATGCTTCTTGAACTCAGTCAAGCAGGATATTCTGAAGGATAGAAAAGAAGGGATTTTAAAGCAGGCATTCAGCATTTGCAGTGATGCCCCACAGTTAAAAAAAGTATAGACAGATAGGCGTGAAACACTTCACTGGTGTTCTATTCAAACCTTCTGAAACTACTGAGCTCCTGGTATTTAACACCACCACTGTGTGCAACTGCGGTCTGACATCTCCATAGTGGGAGAAAGAAGCCACTTCAAGAGGTTGTAAATGAAGGTAAATAGGTCATCGCCATAACATATTTCAACTAATGTTAAACTGCACCTCAGACAGGATGAGGAACTTTCCTGCTCAGGAAGTTAGTAAGTGTTTAGACGGAGAACAGACAAAATGATTGCGTTGGAACGGTCCCCTGACTTCCTATTTACCACTAAATCACTGAAACACTTAAAAAGAAAAAAGTGGCAAAATTTATCAAAGGCTAAATTCTGCCCATCAGAATATACACACATTTTCTCCTAATATGAATGCAGATTCTCAGTTTGTTAGGAGCTGAAATATGTCTTTGAGGATGTGTTGCCACTCCCTGAAAATCAAAGCACTGATAGTGGTGGTTCTCTAATTATACTGCTTTTATACTGAACTGGAAAAATAATTCACCAAAAACACATTCAGTCAGAGAAGTCCTAAAATATAAAAGATTTTTTTTTTTTTTAAACAATCTCCCCAAAAAAAACTCCTAGTCTTGAATCTAAGATAAATGTCAAGGTGGCATTCAGCTTGGCATGCCCATAGCACTTGACTGGGAACTCATCCAGAGAGTATAAACCAGTGCCTACAGCCAGGGGTGCTGCCCAAACTTTTGCATATTATATGTCAAAGACTTCATTCAATTAATCATTTCGGCTGCAGTCAACAGATGAGGTTTTGGTATTATCTATAAAAAATGCAATAACCCATTAGTTAGAGGTTTGACTGTAAGATTGCCTGGACTTTCTGCTCATCTCAGAGAAATGCTGACACTACAAAGTGGTCCTTCACCCAAGAGGACCCACAGGAAGGTGGTTCATGAGCTTTCCAGCTGTTCAGGTCTCTCCTACACTGTGGTTATTGAGCCTTCTGGTCCTCCTTAATATTTCAGCCTTAACAATGGAAAACATCACTAGTATCTCTAAAAAAGCTGCAAAGTTTACAGGTTTATCAAAACATTTTCATACTAAATTAATTTTGGAAATGATGCCAGAGATTTTGGTCCCCTCTGTCCAAATTACACTTGAGTACTCATGGATTTAATCCAGAAAGAAATTTAATTAGCATCTCACCTGACCTTCCTAAATCATTCTTGTTTGATTAGAACATGTAGTCTTAAAAAGCATAAAATTTATTTCAAACAATAGCAGTTGATAAAGAAGGTATGACAGATCACCAAAAGATTAATTAAATCTTTGGTAAAATTTGCACCGGTTTCTTAATCCCAACTTCTTTAATTTCAATTTCTAATCGTTGGTGAAATCAGACCTTTTCCTCCTCGATTAAAACATCCGCAATAAAAATTTTAGTTTTCTATTTGGCTCCTTCATGATTTCAATGAAATTATCCCCCAGCAAACTGACTGAAGTCACCCATCAATAAGTCACATTGTTTCAACGCTGCCATCATCCACATAGAAAACCCTTCGTATTTGAAGATTTCCCAGGTTTTTTGCCACCTTCCCTGCACAGAGGTTGGCTGTCTCCCCCCTTCACAAGGATGAGTGCACAGGGGGGACATGCTGGTCACACCATTCACTGCATCATCTCCTCTCCTGTCGTCACAGTGAGCCCGAGCGTCAGGGGACTGTGTCACCCACTGCCAGTGACCTGCAATGTGCTGCCGTGTTTAGCTGACTCACAAGCGCTGTTCTAACCAATGGGATGAGTAACAATACCATAAAAATAGGTAATTCCTCTTCCTAATTCAATTACCTGACTGCAGCTTAGTCTTTACTCGGAGCTGTCAGCCTTAGCCGAGAGGGCAGTGCCAATGGGGTCGGTGGCCTTACTGCTAGCTATGAGTTTTGATGGGGAAAAGGAACCCAGAAATGACACAACACATGAGAAGTCAGACATGAACTGGGGCGGGCTGGTGGCTGCAAACATCTCATCAGCCACCGACGGCATCTGAAGACCACAAAGACGCACATTAGCGGCTGCAGGACTTGGCAGCTGGGCACTGATCGCAAATGCTCCGATTGCCATCTTCTCCTCTCTCTACAGTCCAAATAAAAACCTCCCCGGTGCAGAGCTTCTCCAGAGACCAACCCCTCGAAAACACAAACAAAGAGCAATCCTTGCCCTCCAGGCTTCCGCAGTTACAATAAAGCTTTTTGGAAAGGTTTAGAAGCACGACCGAGGAGGTATAAACTTGTTTCCAAAATATTACTAAAGATACGGGATTTGGACGCAAATCCAGAGAAACACAGCAGGCACCGCGGTAGGGGTTGGATGCTAACTTTCAATTTATATGGCCGTTTCCAACGAACCACCACCCTTGCAAAGGAAAGGAAAACGGAAGGTATGAAAAAAACCATATGTGCCTGGGAAATTTTTTTGTTTAAAACCTCTGGAAGTGCTTGTGTACACACACTAAGATCACAAGGCTGTTCATTATGCAGATTTAAAGGCCTATAAACAGCTGGTAGTCCTGTCACTGAAGTAATTACATTACGGTTTTCGAGATTTAAATCCAGTTATTTGAACATTGTTTCTATTCAGTTCGTCACAGTGGGATCTCTAATTTGTTCAACATAGTCAACAGCAGAGTAGTCTATCTTGGACTAATTAGCACTCTCGAAATTTAGCAGTATACATTACACAGCACAAAGGCTAGCGTGAGAGTTGCAGGTTCTCTGCCTTCAAAGTGCTCTTGTGACGATAACATCTTCTGCAGGATAAACATTTTCATTTGTCTAAGATTACTTTCAGCATTTTGTAAAACCCTGCTCATGAATTACAATTAAAAACGGTAAACAACTTACGTTTTTTTGAGGATGAGAAGGTAAATGGAAACTGCACAGATGTCGGTATTTATATGGAAATGATGTTAAATGCCAATTATTTCTTTCTTCTACAAGAAACTAAAGTTGTAACAACACTGTCAAAACACGGGAAAATCCGCGCTAGCTAATAATCTCATATTATCGATAACACACGTCAGTCTGATAGAATAATCTCAGGTGGAGAAAAATCTCTGAAGCTTATTGCTCTTTTTTTCCGAGTGAAAATTATGTTATTGAAAGCAAAGCTGCGAGGCGCACGTAACAAGCTTACTTCAGAGAGATGCGACTGCAGCAAACTTGTCGGGCGCGGAGGGAAACATCTCAGGCTGCAGTTTAACCCCCGTTTGCACCTGCGTAAAAGCAGGCTGCCACCCAAGGGCACCGTCCCACCTCTCCCCCTCCTCGTGCAGACCCAGATGTGCACATGGGGAGCTGGGCCAGGGACTGCCCGCTGGTGGTGGAAAACTGATAGCTGATGTTATTGCCAGTGCTGGTGGCAACCTGCTCTGCGAGCGCCCCGGGGTTGCACAGAGGCACCCCACTCCTGCCCTGCCACAAATGCGATTGTAATCCATCCTTGGGGTCACTGTGCAGAGGTCAGTGGAAATTAAACTCATCAGCCAACCTGCTTACAAAAAGGACCATTGGAAAATGTTTGAGGGTGTGTTGGCAATGAGCTCTATGAACCCCAAAGACATAAAGATCTCTACCTCCACAAGTCCCAGAGACATCAGGACAGAGGAAAAATAAGAAAGGAGGAAATGATCCGACTGAAGAAGCAACCACAAGGTTACACCCTGAAGCCTAGAGGTACCATCAGTACAATGCTGTGTACTCAAGCAAATTTCCAGGTCATCTTTTTATCCTCCTGGGTTCTAAATTTCAAATGTTGTTCCAATGTGTGTTGCCGTGAAAGAGCAGCCTGCTTCCCAAGACCAAGAAACCTGCAGGCGGGCTGCATTTGGCCGAGGATTTTAAGACTAGCATGGAGAACGGGAGAACCAGTGGTCCTAGTACCAAATGCGATACAAAAGCATCTGCCCTGCATGCTCAGGAGTGTTTGCTGCCCAGTTCCCTTGACTTCTAACAATGGCTGAGGTCTAATATCTGTTTTGGCATTTAAAAGTGACTGCAACAGACACAAGCTTCCAGATGACTCTGGGAACGTACATGGTACCACGGGGGGAGGGACATAGGGCAGGTCTGTGCTTTCTGCTGCTGTCTAGTGCACTCAGGCATTTGGACCATGCCCTGGAAAACGATGGTCATGATAACACGTGCTGAGCCTCGGCCACTGGCCCTGTCCCCAGCCTTGGTGTTGGTGTCAGATGCTTTGGGACCATGACCAGCTCACAACCAGGTATAGCCAGAGATAGAGGTGGCATTCAGGACTTCTTGTGTTCGGACACGCTGACACACCTTAGGATGACATTTTTCTGGCCACTTTGTGTCCTCCATAAATCCCAGGCTCTCTGCCACTCGAAAAGCCTGCTTCAAAATGCGTAGTCAGGGATGAACCCCACCACGTTCCCTTTGCTCAGCCAGCTTTGGCTGGCAGGCAGCTTTCAGTGTCATCTGTGCATGGGTGCGGCACACGAGCCACCCGGGAGCTCTCTGTGGGAAGGGAATGCTCTAATGACACCCATAAACATCAGCGGTTGGTGCCAAGGGAGGCGATGCTGCCCTCCCCACCATCTCCCACTCTCCCTCTCGCCATCTGATGACAACACTGATGAGCTGGATCAGTTGTTAGATTTGATAAAGCCTCAAAGACAGAGTCATAATTAAAAAAAAAATAATAATACATTTAAAAGCAGCTCCTGCTAGATCCAACTGAAATATGGGGTCACAGACGGGCCACGCACAGTGACAGAGCAGGTGGCGATGCTGCTGCTTGTGCCCGCAGCCTCTCTTGCACCAGGTTATAATGTAAGATGGCATCCTCAAATCACTGGGATTTTGATGTCCCCTTTCCATCTCAGTAAATGAAAGTGTGCTTGCATCCCCCACCTGGACTACAGCTGCATTTTCACTTCATTTCACTTCTGTTTTCTCAAACATGACAAAAGGCTTTCACTGCTTTAAAAACACATTTTACATGCTAAAATGGCTTTTCCAGAGAATACAGAATAATGATGACAAGAAATGACAACTTCTCTTCCTTCCAGCTTTGGGGCAGGCAGCAGGGAAGGAGAAGGCTGTGACCCTGCTGTCATCAGGAGAGGCATCAGAAGGATACAGGCAGCCAGTGCCCTTGGTGAGCATGGGGAGGAAGCCCTTATCTCTTCTGCAACTTGAAAAGCTTGGGAGCACGTATAGGAAGCAAAGATTCCCCACTCCAGGACTCATTAGTGTTACTAATCCTTCTGCACAACAGCATCCACCAGCAGAAGTCCTAAAATACCAATTGTCAGGGCTCAGAGCAAATTACATATGCTCAGAACACTCCTACACAGCCCCTTGAACTGCAGCCCACGCGCTTGTGCTTTATCAGGGATCTGGGATTCCCAGTATTAATTACAGTTATGCTTAAATAACAGACATGTGACACTCCGGTAATTACAAAAATATTAAGATCTCACAAACAGAAAATTACGTGTGGCTACGTGTAGGCAGTTAACTTACAGAAACTAAAGGCTCTCTTTAGACAAATTTATCTTTAATGACCAACCACTACAAGAGGGAAATAGTAATTTACTTGAATAATTAATGAATATATTTCAATATTATCCTCTTATTACTCATTAAATAAGCATAAAGATTAAGCTTTAATTATAATTTAAGGAGAAGCAAGTTTAATGTTTCATTTTATTGTTTTGTAAAGTTTTTGTAAAGTATTGGCAGAGTTGTTTGGGAACTTTTGATGATGGCCAAACAAAGGGGAAGAAATCTGTGGTCACTTCTGAGATACGTGACAGAGTCCTGGCCTGTGCCGCTGCCTGCTGGGAGGCTTTGCTGGTGCTGGCACAGAGCCCCCAACACCGCAGGGCAGCGCAGCCTTGAGAGATCTGAACCCAAAGTAAATTAACCTGGATAATCAAAGTGGTGAATGAATTTTATCGACTCTTTAAAATATAATTCACATTTTGTGCTTTGTTGACTTACGGTTATTTAGCCCCTACTACAAAAACCCGTTACGGAACTGATGTAGGGTAGGCTCTGCCATACCACAATGAACGGCACAGATGTGGCGATAGAAATCGCTACTCTCCAATGCAACGCGTGCCAAGAGCCCCGGGATGGGGACTGCACCCCGCTCTCCTGCACCCAAGCACACTCTCCAGGGAGCAAACCACGTGTACGTGTTTCCCAGTGCTGAGGACATCAAACATTTTCTTTCCTGCTTCTTCCACATGACCCATCTAGTTGTTTTACGTTTTCAATTGATTTACTGTTCGGTATAATAATATGGCTTCAAACAGTCACAGATTTAAAAACAAGATGTAAAGAGGAATGCCAATCAATCAAATAAATCGTCTTCTTTAGTCAAGTGAACTAAGTAACAGCCAGATGGCAATTATAAAAAAAATAATAAAGAAAACAAACCAAAAGTAATTTGTTGAACATCTTGCACCTAGATAATATTTACAGAGGTGCCATTGGGAGGGAGCTGCGGGGGAGCTTCTCAGAGAGAACCATTTCACTCACTGGATATTGAGTCTGTTTACCACTAGGATAACAAAACAGCCAAATCAACTTGAGTTAGGAAATGACAGAGTTTAGATGCATTAATTTAGCAGCCTTGCCTGCAGCTGCTGGGCAGACAAGTGTTCTTTCACAGCTCGCTGCTGAGGGCTTCATGAGCCAAGTGGCAAGCTCACACCTGAAGCTGCTGCGAAGACCAGACGGGGACTCCTACTCCCAAATCCCACCTATCCCCCTACCAGTCACTTTTCTCCCCAAACCGGTCTTTCTGTGAGCTGAGAGAGGTATGAAATGCCATTTATTGCTGTCACCTCTACAACTAGCAGCAACCCGCATCACGCTGAAGAGCACAACTGTTTGTGACAACGACAGAAAGTCCCCAAGGAAGGCTCCTTCCACAGACCGCGGAAAACCCCTCATCCCCACTAACGCACCTCTGTGCTTCAGAGACATCCTGCTTTGAGCATCGGGACAGATGCTGGAGCGCCGGCGGGGTGCAACAGGAGCGGCGGGTCTCAGCCTTTATTCACTAAGTTAATATGGAAATACCATACGCGTGGCAAGCCTCCAAAGCCGGCGGCTAACAGACCTGCTGCTGGTCACAATTCAGCTTACCGCTGAGCGGGTGTGGGACGGTGTACTGCTTCTTTCTGCTAGGAGTGGGCGTGGAGGAAAGCTTGCGAACGGGAAGCGCTGCCTGGCTGCTCGCGGGAGCATCGCTCTGCTGGGCTTTCCTCTGCTGGACCATGTGCTCAAGCCTCTTCAGCCTTTCTTGGGAACGAGAAATGAACTGAGGCTTATGGATTTCTAGAGCTTCCTAAAGGAAATGGAGAAACAGCTTCGTTTTAAAAGAATGAAAAGGAAGAAAAAAAAATTGTGGAATGTGTCTAACCGCGTTCAGTATGTCAATGAAAATGTTTGTTCCTCTGTAGGAGAGTTAGCAAACTGCCTTCCTATCTGTCTTTTACTTTCTTTTACTGCTAGAAAGCTGCCTTGGTGTGAAATTTCCAGTTCAGACAAAGGAGAATTTCTGGAAAAAAAATCCAACTTTCAGAAAACATATCCAAAAGCTTTTCAATTACATATTTTTATGTTATCCGAATTCAAGTTCTTGATGTTTTGCCTATTTCCTTGTCTCGCCCCATCGCTGAAGCAGCTTTTCACTGACAGTTCACAAACCTCCCTGTTTATTTAGACTGTCACGCAGATCCGTTCATGGACAATCCAGAAAGAAAATGCTTTCCAGTCAAAGGCTGCTTCAGCATCTCAGAATGTCTCAGGACAGAAGACAGGAGTAGAGACTGGTCTGCAACGTGCGCCAGAGGAGAAGGCAGGAAAGGACATCCGCGGCTGGGGCTTGGTATCAACCCGGGGCCATGTCTGCTCCTGCGGCTGTTGCTCCTGGTGCTGGATGTCATGCACACTCAGAAAATTCACAGGCTTGAGGTGCAATTTCAAAAGCGTCTTTGGGAAGTCTATGAATCCTCAAACCTTTAGCATTTAGATATCCAAGCAAGGCTTGGAAGCTTATGCAAGCTACCAAAACTTCACTGGGAAGAAGCAAAATCAAGAAAATGGGAACTTGTGCCCTCAGCCACTTCTCAGGAAGCAAATATGGAAAAAAAAAAAAGAAGGAAAAATAATAACAAAAAAGCCAATCCCCATATTATCAACAACAATAACAACAAACTGATATTTTACCCGCAGCGTCTGCTGGGCTGGTGGAGTTTTCTGAGGCCGGGAGCCGGTTTCTGGCCAGGTGAGTGTGTCGTTTTTCTCACGAGCAACATCTGGCGAGTGAGCCGCGGACAGCGTTACCCTGCCGGCTCGCTCCCGCTCGCCCTCCTCCTTGTGCGCCTTTATTTTGTCACTTGAACCACAGAATTCATTATCACCTTCGAGAGATTTAAAAGTTCATTAAGAGTGCACGGTTAATTTTTTATTGGGTTCTCCACCTCATTAGACATAGAGGGCAATTTCTGAAATAAGAACGCCAAGGTATTATTAATAGGCCTCATTAAGCAGAATAGATCAAATCTAATCATAGGTGCTACTCACTGCCCTGTGACACCCAGAGTATCTTTCACATTAAGCCAGACATCACACCGAAGCATAATTAAACCGCTCGGATGCTTAGCTCCCTTGGCTGGTATTCGTTCCCCAAAAGCAAGACGCTTCTGCAACGCAGTTGCATCACGGAAAGCAAAGGGTATCACGCTGCGACATGCGGTTTGGGTTCGTTTCAATTTATTGCGTGTATTGTAGGAAATAACACATAGTTATGGACCTTAATCACATAGTGTTTCTCTTTGAGCATGCTGAGGCTTTCATAAACACTACTTTTGGCTTTTTTTTCTTTGCTGATAAGACAGCTTGCTTTCTATCGTTTCTATATACTCATTAGCCAGTGGAAAGACTTCATTAAAAAAATCATAAACAAAAGGTTAATATGCATTATAGCATATTATTATGAAAGCTGTTAATTCACAAAGTCCTTCATTGAGGGAAAAAGATAATTTTCTACACTCACAATTATGGTTTAATGCTCTATGACTGATACTCCTGCACAAATTAGGACCAAAAGAGGCTATGTCCTCAAAACTCAGAGCTGACATGATTCTCATTTCAAGGACAGAATTAATCCAAAATAACACAGGAACTTCGGAAGAGCTCCATATGAACTATTTTGAAAAGTCACACTGGAGTACTTCTTCCTTGCCAAATAATTTGATTTCTAGAACTAAATATCTGGGAATAAAGCCCATTACTGTTTTATTTCAATTTTTGGTTACAATAAACTTAAAATATTTTCCTCTTTATGACATATTGTACATATTATATTGTACTTTAAAAAGATATTAAATGATCTGTGTTGGGTACGTTTGCCTTATGAAAGCCTGAACTGTATTTCCTCCCTAATATTGTTCCTGTTAACATTTGGGGAAAAAACTTAAAACCTGTGAACATGAAATTAAACTCCTCGATAAGCCAGATTTACAGAGGTGGCAATTAATTTGATCTTTGATAGATCTCAGTGGACGCTTCACTTTTGTAAAACTAAGTCGTTTCCAGTTAGTGAAATGGCAGGATTTAACTTCAGCCACTGAAAGCAGAAAGTCAGCTTCTCTCATCGAAATGGATGTTATCTTCAGCAGCTTTATAGTCAATAATGAAAAAGTTTTGCATACCTGCCTACAAAAAATTTATTAAAAAAAAAATGCTCTAGGAAAAAAGGCTTTATGATCACTACAGTATTTTTAAGGTATTCCTGGAGTAAATTTCTCACACAGCTATTGATACTAAAGCCAAATTAATCTGTAGTATACCTCAGCTGTCTTCTGCAATAAAACCTTATGCATGAATACAGCTGCTTGTGTCATCTCCGTTTTAGCTATTTGAATGTGTGTTGGAATTAAGACATCCAAACAGATGCTGAACTAGAAGAAATTATGTTTTACATGCTGAACCCATGTTGATAATCAATTGTTAAAACTTTTTTCTTCTTCACGATAATCTCTCCGAATCACGCATTTCACGGTATGCCTGTGCACCACACAGTTCAGGCTACCATGTGAAAAAAAAAGATTAAATTAAAAAAAATTAAAAATTGCAGAAGCAACAGAAAGGTATCAGGGCATCAGAACAGGGTTGTAAAGATAACCTCACTTCTGGGGTTTCTTGGTTCGACTGGGAATGTTTGACTCTGCAATTGTAATGTTTTTTCAAGATTTTCTTGAATTTACTCACAAAGTAAGCCTAACTTTCTCATTTTAATCTTGTTTTCTATTAACCATAGCAATGTATACAGTCAGATTAGTTGAGTGATCTCCCACGAGATGACTCATACTCAGCACTTAAAGCTGGACAAAAATGGTCTGACTTTCCATTATTCCACTTTTTTCTTCGAGACTGATCTCATCATATTATTGAAACCATATTCCTAACAACCACAGTAGGATTTGTACCTTACTTTTTAGGAGCTGGTTTTCCCTGTGAACATTTTCTTCCCAGAGGACTCTTGATGAAGCTTTTCTATTGCACATACTATTGAAGACAGACATTTTTGGTTTCAGGAAGCCCTGTGCTTGGATCTCTTTGGATTTGGAGGTGCCTTTGGAGGGATCTCTCTCTTTCGATGAGCCATCAGTAGCAGCAGCGGTTGCCTTTCTGGGTGTAGTGTCTGGAAGAGAGGCAGAGGCCGTTGCGCTGCTCCTGCCCGTGGGGCATTGCTGCTTCTTGCTTCCCGACAGCATTTTTGTTCCTGTGAAAAAACAGAAAACACAACCCCAAATTCTATAACATGGGAACATTTTTCTTCTCAGCCCTCTAGTCCTCATAATTTTTATTTCCTGCAAAACCGCTTTCAGTCGTATATTTTAAAAGTTGTAACCGACACAGATTTTATCACGACTGCCGTGCAGCTGTACTGCAAGATGTTACCAACAGAAATAATCAGAGGATACTCTTCATAAAATAAACTGCCATTCTAAATAATATATACACACCCTGATGGGCACTGGGAAGGAGTCAAGATGCCTCTGACAAAGCGATATTCTATGTGTCTTTGTTTTGTCTCTTATTCACCTGAGAGGAATGCTTTAGATTGGTTAAACCTGGTCAAAATTGTGGTTACAGATCCATCCTGTGGTGGCTGTGATGAAAACTGTGGTCCAAGAAGTTTCAGGGGCAGGGTTTTAACTTCCCTGTCATGGAGCAGCTGCTCCAGAAGCATCTCCCAACATTTCTAGTGTCCTGTTCTACCTCTGTGCAAAGCCGCAGCAGGAACCAGCAGCAAAACGATCTGATTTATCCAGGATCTGCTTTCCCCTGAAATTGTTTTGATGAGAAGGATGTTGCACAGCAGCTACAGGAACCTGCCATGTCAAAAGCAACAGAGCTAGTTGGATAAGCTCTCTGCCTTACACACCTTGAAAGATGATTCAAGCTGACCACAACTACCGCCAGCAAAACCCTAGAAAACAGAGTGTGGGCAAATAAGCCCACAGAGGTGGGCACCATTTTTCAAGGTGCATTTCAGGCAGTTTTGAAGGGGGGAAGAGAGAGAGTGGGGAAAAAATCAGGAAATAACATACAAAGAATTAGTCACGCAAGGGAAGGACACCAGGAGGAGCAGCGGGGGGAAGAAAGAAGGAGCAGATGGGCAGATGGGAACTATTTTACATCCCTGCAAAACACTCAACAGTGGTCACTGGTAGGCAGGGACCCGCATGGCCATGCATGACTCTGCTCTTCTTTTTTTAATCATGTGCATAAATTGCTTATTGGCAGACTTAGCCACAGGCTGACGTGGGACCTAAAGGTTTATATAGATGGAAATGACCAAGAGCTACTAAAAAACTCTGGAAGAAGGCAACCAAGAGATTTGGGCAGTACATGGGAAAAAAAACAAACTGGTTTCAGACCAAACCATAAAGCCAAACAAGCCAGGTGGGATGGACTCGTTTTCTGTTATGAACGCAAGACATTTAATAAATGACTGGTGTTTCACGACAAACACTTTCTAAAAAGTGGCCCCAGAATCCTTTTCTCTGGTGACTTTTCTCAGCAGCTGCCCCTCTCTTAAAACTTTCTTCCAGTGTCTTGGTTGAGGACAGAGGGAAGATGAGGAGTGTTTTTCCTCGTTGATCACTCCCCGAGAAAGCATGCCATACCACACCATGACAGACACTTCCTTATCTCATGGTCATTAAAGAAAATCAGATCCTGCAGCGCGGTGTGGGAAGTTTTCAGATCACTATCCCAAACCTTAATCCACTCACAACAGGTGAGAAATATTCTTTGCCACAAAATGATAGTCTCCTACACCTTGTAGTGATCTGAACAGCTCACGGGTTTTTTTGATCATCCTGTATTTCTGAGGAAATCAGAGGCATTAAAGTATAGTATCTAGGGTTTTCCCTTACCACGCAGATCAGGAAGCTTTTTAATATCTTACGTTTCTTTCTGTAAAGTGGAATGCCCATACAGGAAGGAGGAGTCATCTTCTGAGGGGATCCTCTAGGGAGGGATCCCTGAAGACCAGCATAGACAGAAAAATTAACTGTTTTCTAATTAACTTCACTGAGATAAAGTCCATCCTAAGCAATTTCACAGCCATGCAGAAAATCTGGTCAAATCAAGGAACTGCACATAGAACTCCCAAATTCTAGGCTAGCACCCAAACTCTCACTCTTCTCTCTGGTGTAACCTTTTTTTCTCCTCGCTTTCTGCACATTGCAAATATTTGCCTTATCTTTTCTCAAAACTTAGCTCTCTTCTCGGATGAAAATAGTTTTGATTCAAATACTCTCAACAAACTGGATAGACCCAATTCTGTACATACACTCAGTTGGAGCTCATGAATACACAGTGATATGTGCCTTCATTCCCTGACCGACCCCAAACCTGCAGTTACACACTGTGTCTCTACAAATGTTTTATGACATAAAGAGGGAAAAAAACATCAGGACAGATTAACAGGGTCACGGGCATCAAAGAGCATTTGCAGGAGAGGGTAGAAACAAGCAGCACAGTAGGAGAAGATGAAGAAAGCAGCAGGTAGCATTAAGTAACTGCAGAGCGGCAGAGAAGGAAGTCTGCACAAAGGCAGCCAAGATATTAGAAGAAAAGAGGAGGGAAAAAAAAGAGGGGAGCTAAGCCACAGAAAGAACTTGAATGGAAAACAGATTATGTTTTTAACTCACCTTCTAAATTAAAATAGTTTACTGGCCAGTAGAAAGGAGAAGAAAGAGCAAAGGAGAAAAGAGTTCCTGCTTATCCAAGGCAGCATCACGGTAGGAGGTAACTTGCCTTCATATCAAGAAACGGTCTGGGCAACAAATGTGTTTGTTGTGAAGCCAAACACCTTCTTCACCGAGACTGTCAGGCTGCTCAGCCCACTGCTGTGCCCCCAGGAGAGGCTGCTGACTGCTGCTGGGCACTGGTATCCACAACTACAGAACGAATCGTCAGGGTGGTGAGAACGTGCTGCAAGGTAGCAGCATGAGACAGTGGGGACCAGAGTGAATGGAGAAGTTGTCTGTAAGTCACATTTCTCCTTTCTAATGTCTTAGAATATGGATCTGAACCAAAGAAAGAAGAGTTGCCTGGAGTATTCACACTCCATTTACTCTTAACTACCAGACTAGTTATTTGTGGATACTGGCTTCCAAGTGTAAGTACAGTGACCTTCAAGAAGGGAGAAGTAAGCCCCAGGAATTTTCTTACATATAGTGCAAAAAGAGACAGCCTTCCTTCTGCATCCCTTCCCCACCAAAAGAAATGCCACCAGTGGCATTCTGCCCCTAAGGTCTAGGGGTTCCCACAAAGGTGTGGATTGGAGAGAAATGGAAGAAAGGTATGAACAAAAATAGGAATGGGGTCTAAAATTAACAAAAAAAAAAAAGAAAAAGAAAAAGATGGCTGCTTCTTAGCAATTTATAACAACAAAAGGATCTCTAAAAAAGAATTTAAAAGCGCAAGGTTCCTTATGAAATTTAGGTATAAAAATGGTGCATCCTTTCTGCATGAAAATTGTCTTGTAACTTGTACTATATTATAACTAAATCATAATCCTTATTAGATTCACAGTGGGGATTTTTTTTTTCATGTAGCTAATTAAGGCAGTAAGAAAAGTTGTGCCTTGCTCTTGTCTAACATCGAAGGCAATCAGAATAATAACAGAGCCCATTTGGTAAATTCTTTCCTTTAACTCCCTCTTGAATTAACCTCTCAATTCAAAAGGTACACCCAGGCGCAGTCATCCCCCAGGAAAACACAGCAAAGCCAGCCAGACTTGGGCTCCAAAGACCAACTCCCTCACCCTCAAAGCAGCTGTCAATTAACTAACGAAAGCAGATGCAAATGATATTTAGAAAAAAAAGGAAAAAGGCAAGGGTACTTAAAGGTAAGATCACAGAGTTTCACTCTGGACATTCTGGATTCGTTTTTAATACAGTGTGTGGGGAATTAGGACTGTTACTCTCATTAAGACTATCTGGAATTATATATCTAAATCCCCACGCACCAAACTTGAAATATATATGTCCCTCTGAGAATAACTAGAATTGCAACTGGATGACTAGCAATATATGCTTTTTCTATTATCCCAGCTGAAGAAAGGCTTTAAAACTAACGAACAAAGACATGCAAGTGCAATGCTTTGGGAGATCCAGGAGAACAAAACTCGAAGAAACAGAAAGCAGAATGACTCCGTTAATAAAACTCAGCTAATATAGATCCTAGTTGTAAAAGTTCAGCTCCTATAGAAGAAGTTAAGGAACGAAATCATAATTGCATTCGGAGAAAAGTCATTTTTGCCCTATGCAAGACAGAAAAGGACAACAGTTCAATTTTTAAATAATGACTTAGTGAAAACCATATGATATTGGAGGAGTCTAAAATATCCTGTAATACCAGGGGTAGGTTTTCAAAAGCTCTTTTTTTCTTTTAAAGAATCCTTGATCTCTGAGTAAAATGTGTATATTGTTTTACTGTAAAGTATCTTTTTACATTTTCTTCCCTCTCCCTTCAGGGGGTTTTGCTAACAGGAAGTGACCCTGCGTTACAGCAGGTTAAACTTGCCTTTCCTTGAAACATGGTCAATTCAGGCAAAAATGCGCTTTTCCATTGATGCTACTTCCCCCCCCTCCCCCCCCGCCCTTTTCATTTTACAACGGGATAATGCAGCCTTTCATACTTTCATTTAACACTCTTCCTAGCGTTGCAACGTGGATTTTTGACGATTCATGACAAAGTACTTCTTTGAAATTGGCCAAAGATCATTGTAACAGGCGCAGCACTACAAATCCTCCGGGACCACCAAGCAAGCCTTACAAGAGGCGGCCGGGGAAGGAGACGCACGGTGTTGACTCACTGTGTGTCATTAATGAGATCAGACATCACCACTGTAAGTAGGCTTTACATTATAGACCACCTGCTGGGGTTTTGTTGGGGGTTTTTTGTAGTTGGTTTTTTTTTTGGTTTGCACTTTTTTTTTTTTTAAATTTAATAAAAGCTCCGTGCCCTGGGATGCTGAGCTCTCCCAGACCTCCAAGACAGGAGCTGACACTGCCAATACCTCAAGCAGAGAGGACCAGTAATTATCGTTCTTCAAATGTAACAAACTTCTACTTTCTTCAAGATTTAGACCCAGGCATGTGTAGGCACAGGTTTTACAGAGCCCACACATGCCTCAAGCAGGCAAGCAGCAATCCGTAATCCAAACCAAGACTCCAGCCTCCTGATGACAAAGACTGATGACTCAATTCCTATCATGAATCAAGTATTACCACTCCTAAGCCATACGATCTTAGATATAAGTAAACAGACGGCATCATCTCAGTAGCCTGGTAACACAGAAAAATGGAAACACTGAGAGCAATGACAATATTATTAGTTATTTCAGTGTTTGCCGAGGGATGGAAGATAGGACGGATAATTTATTGTTCAGATCACTGCCAAGGAAAAGACATCACTTCTGATGACTGATTAGTCAACAAGCTGCAGTCAGAGTACAACAAATTTCAGAGTTTTACTAAAATTTCTGACCAGCAGTGAGACCTACGTCCCTAACCACCTTCTGATTTTGTCACAACTCATTTGCAAGAGGCAGTGTCTGCCACTGTTCAGCATTAGTGGCCATGGAAACTACTCAAATTGCAAAAAATCCGGACAGTAATGTAGCTCTTCCCATACTCCCTAATCAAAATGTAATGCTTAATGAGGTCTTGGATTTACCTTTCAGTCAAAAACCTGGGGCTGGATCCTGAAAAACAGGGCTGGGCCACGTCCTCAGCTCTGTTCCCAGAACTGTCAAAGTCAAGGAAAGTCTGCAAGCTTGAACTGAGAGTCAGTCAGAGCACTACCCCTGATGAGCACGTCATTGTACCTGGACTAACGCTTCTTCAAACAGCCCTGCCTGGTGAGGATAAGCCTTAATTTTCTCAGCTATATCAGTAACAGCTCAAGCTAGAAGTCTAGATTAAAAAATTATCTAACAATAAAGGTTGTTTTTTTCCAGGCTAGCTCTTTTGTGTGTGTTTTTTTGTTGCTGGTTTGGTTTGGTTTTGTTTGTTTGCTAGTTTTGGGGTTTTTTTGTTCTTAAATGACATTGATAGCTGTGGACACATTTCTCAGAAGGAAGATGCTTTCTTTTTGCAAAAGCTAATATTGGACTGCAGAAAGTTGTAATCATTTTAAAGAGAAAGCTTATCAAGTGTACCTAAGAGCTATTACACTTCAAACCTATAATCAGTCCAAAGGAGGAAGAGCCTCTTGATGTCAAGAAACAGCTTGTTTACAGAAGCTTTTGGGAAAATTAGAGTGTAGTCCAACGCTTGGCTTCAGAGCAAGCAATTCCATAAGGCAGCTAATCAACGGCACCTGACAATAAGTCTCTTCGTGGCGAGTGCCAATTTATTTTCTCAAAACACTTTGCAAATAATTAATCAATTGTCTCTCTCTCGGTATTAAATAAGGGAACGCCACTTGTTTTGGGGAGCTAATGGCTAGCAACGTGTTGCTCAGGACCGGATGTGACGCAGCGACTCTGACTGCGGACGGAGAGGCTTGGTGGAACAGGAGTGTGATTTGCAACGACTGCACCAGCAAAAAGGAAGCGTTCCTGCCTGGCACCTGCGGGAGATCATCTTACACTCATGAGAGTGTATTATTGCTGCAGAATATTTTAGCGGTCAGGAAAAAATCCACGCACATGATTTGATTCAACTGCTTGCACCAGCGAGTTCCCAATACCCAGCTGGTTGAGAATAACTTTTGTTGTAATTTGATAATGTTTTTCCCCTTTTCTTCCTATGTGCTGGGACAGGATAAAAGAAAAAATATTCCCTTTTCATTAAACCTTTCATAATTCGGAGGTTGGTCAAGCACCTGGTAATTATTTTCTCATTGAAGATAATCAGTCTTAGATTTTAGGCTCATGCCTCGAATCATCATTGTTTTTCTTGTCATGCCTTTTTGGCCATGCTGCATCAAAGCCGTGTGTTTAACAAACCCAAACCTCAGAGGCAACTGGTCTTTAGACTGAGAGGATCTCTGGTCATATCATTAACAGCCATGGAAATGGTTACTGAAAATCCTTTGAAATTTGCTGTTCTACTTAGGAGACATTCTCTGTAACATCCACGTAACAAAACCTCAGAGTTAGACACCCATGTTTGCATTTCAAGGATGTCATGCTGGAAGCTATCAGGCACCATTGTAGTGACTCAAGGAGTAATCTGATGCAGTGTGACTTTAAAAAAAAAAATATTCAGGATGATTCAGAACATTTAAATGGTGATTTACAGGGTAAGAAATGTATCAAGCACTTGGTATTCTCATCATGTCAAAGACACCGAGTTGCTTCAGCTCTTTCTGATAATTTACCACAGCCAGACCGAGCCAAGTACTCATTTCACAGATGGCAGAAGAGTTGCTCCTAGTTTAAACTAAGTGTGAATAAGGAGAAAATGAGGCCCTTTACTCCAGTGGCATAAGGCAGTCACTGAATCCACATAGCCCATCTCTTCCTCTTAATCATTATTTTAATGATTCTAGTATTCAGTGCTCCACTGCTTGCCCTGAGTGCTAACGAGTGACTTGCCCCCTCCAGAGCCTTTCACTTCAAATTGTCTCACATTTTTACCAACCCTGACAGCTCAGGATAGAAATGTCCACCCTGAACAGGATGGAAAACAGTGGAAAAATCAAACCCTTAACTTTCACATGCCGTAACAAGGAGAACCTAACTTGACTTTGGGTCTTCAGTAGATAAGATGATCATCTTATCTACTGAAAATAATTCTAATTTATCAGTTTCACTCATAGAAATGCTGTCCATAGCATCATTAACAGGGCAGACATCCTTCTGTCTTCTAGGGAAACAATGGCATTTCTACCCAACAGGTTTGTTGCTGTGCCCTATAGTATAAAACTGAGCCTTTAATCAGCAAAAGACACGAAGGTGGGAATTTCCTTCAACTCCTAGCATATTTTAGGGCCATGCCCTTAAACAAGTGAAAACAAAAAAACAAAAACCCATACAACACCAAAAAACAACCCCAAGCTCCGAGCATCCATGACTGCTTGTTGCCTAAAACCAGAGAAAAATTAATTCCATAGAAAAATACGAGTGCTCTAATCACAGCCAGGGTTGCTGTGACATCACAGTGCCACCGGATCACCAGTGCCATCACTGAAAACCAGCCTAGGGGCAGCTTTGGTTTATGTAACCTTGAACAGCATCTCTTCTTCTTGCTTAGATCTGTTCCCTGCGACCTCCAATGGTACCTACGCATCCCTATGACAGGGTAGAAGGCCACATAACTTCTGAGTCCCACAGTGGAATAAGAAAGAATACACCTCCACACTGATCCCTTGCTTCTTCTCTTACACCCAATGAGCATCATCACCCCTTCCTTTGTCACGCCAGATGATGGGGAAACCAGTAGCAGGCATTTGAAACAAGGAGCAAAGCTCAAGGGCTTGGTACTCCATGAATGTAAAAAGGCCTTCTAGAGAAGAGGAGGTATCCTCTTCCTTTTATAGTGAATTAGAAACCTCTAAGATAAGGAGAGGCAACTCCTGTTGCCTGTCACCGACGTTTAGGTCTGTCTTGAAGGCTGGCAGGTTCTTCCAGAGTCACTCGTAAGTGAGGACAGTCAATTCCTCAACTAATTTCCAACATCTGTAAGTACTGAGTCCTCAGTTTCTCGAGCACCTTACACAGTACATGAAGGTCACATTGCAGTGTGACACAGGCCCAATGACACAAAATGTCTAGCCTAAGGAAAACTGACAACCTTCTCCATTTTAAATTTATACCAGAAGTGAAACATCAAAGGAGGTCCTTTTAATGGGCTTTTTGGCATGTGGTTCTTTGTTCTTAACAAGTCGGACCAGCTGCTATGTCCATAATGCCAAGTCAGTAATGTCCCCAGCCAGGTTTTTGGCTGATGTAAATCAGTGTCGCTCCTCTGAACACAGATATTTCTATTGGTTGACATCAGCTGAAGATTTGGCTCGTCATGCTTAGCAGGTGCAAGCTAAAGTAAAATCTTCTGTGCCATATTTCACATTTCTCCTGTCTTCACCATCACTGCTGCTGTACACATTCTCAAGCTGGAGAGTTAATTAGCATCAGCTGTAGCTACTCAAGTTTCTATACAATAAATGCCATATTGTAAGGAACAGCTTTCGTCTAATTATATCTTGTTCATGTGTGTGTATATATATACACACATATATATTTACACACACACACACACTAATCTTGTACTCTGGGTTATTGCGTGGTGACTTTCCCCATAAACAGAAGACGAGGTGAGAACACCAGATAGGCCACATTCATTCATCACAGTATTTCAAATACTATTTGGTAATTGAAAGTAAATACTATTAATAGTATGCAGTCTTAGGATTGTCTACATTAGCCTATCCTGATTACCACGAGTAAATATTAGTTTAGAGTTGACCTATATTTTCTTGACATACCAAAGTCTGAAACACCAGGGGCTTTTCAATCACAGAATCATAAAGGTTGGAAGAGACCTCAGGGATCATCTGGTCCAACCGTACCCCCACCACCTATTACCCACTAAACCATGTCCCTAAGTACCACATCCAACCTTTCCTTAAACACCCCCAGGGACGGTGACTCCACCACCTCCCTGGGCAACCCATTCCAATGCCCGACCACCCTTTCCGAGAAGAAATTTCTCCTAAGCTTCAACCTAAACCTCCCCTGGTGCAACTTGCAGCCGTTCCCCCTTGTCAATGTGTGTTTAAAAGGAAACGTTCTTTTGCTTTGCAGGTAGCAGCATATCCCAGAGCACCGGCTGTTCTGATTTTACTCCAGTAGAAGTGTATATATATGTGTGTGTGTGTATATAAATACACAAAATTAAAATAGTTCCTGAAACAAATTAAAGTCTAGTTATTTACCCCTTAGTAAATATGCTGCTGGCTTCAGCACTTGTTAATAAAATTCGTGCTTAAGAAGGAAACAGAAGCTGATAATCACCTGGGGCCATTCACACCTCAAAAGCCCAGATCCCATCTCAGTTTTCCCCATCCACTGTCTTGAGTTCTTTAATTAAGTAAATTATGCTTTCAAGTCACCTACTGTTCTCTTTGGGGAAAAGTATAAACAAGTACGATACCAGCTCTCTGATCTGCCTCGTTCACCAGTTTAAATGTGTTCTTCCCCTTCTCGAGTGCATCATTCCTGAATTCTGCAGAAGGGACACTGGCAGCACAACCGCCCTGGGCGCCAGGGCTGGCTCCCAGCACCCACACTTACTGCCGCCCGCGTTCATACCCGCAGACACACACCACCATTACATCATATTCACCTTCCATTGCTGACTCACGCATACCTCATAATCCTGATTTCCCTGCTTGTGATTCCTGAGATGCCCTTTTGCCATCTCCCCTCACCTTCCCTGTGCATCCCCCAAATCTGCTGTATCTCAATGTGGGGCTGCGGGAGCCGGCACAGCACCTCCCATCCAAACCAGATTTATGTTTCTCTCCACCTCAGCTGTTCTTCCTTGAGAACTCTACATAGCAGTTTTGGGCATGGCAACACAAGAAAAAAGCATAGATCTTATAAAAGTTGAAGTGTTAGCAGAAATTATTTCAGTTTTTAACGTAGCTGACTTTTGTGAAGGTGCTCAGGCATCAAGACATTTATGATTATCCAAGCTTAAACATAAATTTAGATGTTGGCATTTATAATCTTTCATAGTAAAGTGATGATATTGTTTAATCAAGAGGTCAAAATGAATTTAAAGTTGTCTCATTTTCTTCTCTTTGCCTCTTTATAATAATTCAGCATAGAGCCCAGCAGGTAATAGATTGCAAAAGATGGATGGAAAACTAGATATTCATGTGGAATATATTTTTCATGAAAGGTAGGTGTGAAATTAAGATTAAAAATGCTCCCGTCTTCAGCAGAAACAAGACTAATCTTTTCATTTTTAACTTACCTTGTATTTATGAGACATCAGCTACAGACAGTAAAGGAAATTGCAGCATTCACTTAAAAGCAGTGTTAGCAAGTTCTGACAGCTTGTTAAAAGCCATGACCAAAGGCAGGGTGATGCACATTGATCACCCATGACAAGGACCTCATGGAGCTCGGCCTGGGCTTACCCTTGGTGGTATCTCTGAGGTGGGTCGTGTGGCTCTCAGTGGGACATCTCACATTAACGGGTACATGTTCCTTAAGCTGCCCAAAGGATTTAAATGCTGTCCACTCATTAAAAATGAACATAATTATGCCCTATGACTCTATGTCCTCCCACAGCTCAAGTCTGACTTCAAGTGTAACATGGATTTTCCAGCACTAGCAGTCCATTTTCTTGCCAGATAATCGAAATAAAGTACCCAAAGCAATGGAGTCAGTAGAAGATACACTCCACAGTGGTGAAATCACAAGATCATATTCCATCCTTGGGATGCTGTAGCATGAAATATGGCTTTGAATGCTAACCGAGTCTGAGAGATTTGGATTTCTAAGTATAATTACCATTCATGAGCATAGCCCAAGATTTACATTTCATTAATGTGCCTAAAATATCCTTTTTACACGTGGCACATTGTGGAAATATATACCTCTGGAGATTATCTGGACCAACCTCCTGCTGAAAGCAGGGCCTTAGATTAGGTTATCCAGATCCATGTAAAGCCAAGTCTTGGATAGTTGGATCTGAACATGAAATAGTACAAGTAATACTGTAAGTAGAGCCATCATTACTTTAGTGAAGCCACATGAAAAATTAGAAGAGGCCATGACTCAACCAGCCCTATAGGAAACAGCAAACCTGGCCCCAGTACTTGGAAAGCAGAGAAGTATTTGGGTGCTCATTCCACTTCGGATCCTAATAAAGCAGCCGATACATCCTGGAAACTGCATTTACCGATTTCATACAGAAAAGTCTAGCCTTGAAAGTAATTTTTCTTTTCTTTTTTTTTTTTTTTCCTTTGCCATGGTGATGTTATTACCCCTCGTATTTCTGCCTGCAGGAAGGTATTGCCTACAGCTGCAAACTAAAATAAACTCAAACTTCCTGGGTCATCAGAAATGTGACGGACAAAGTGCTCTCCGCAGTTCCTTCATCCATAAGATAACTATGTTAAAGTATTAACACGGTATCAAAAAGTGTTCGCTGCCCCTTCTTTGTGAGTTCTTCCTTCTTTTTAAACATTTCCTTTCACAAACATTTCATTGCATAAACATGTAGCAGACCAAAGCTTAACGGGAATGGATTTGAGCCAGTAAACATTTGAGGAAGAAGAATATCGAAAAGAATTGAGAATCTCTAAGGGTGTCAAGGGCTTTGCTGATGGGGGAGTTCTTTTGCTGTGCTCGTAAAGCAGTGTCTCGCACTACAGGTCCTGTAATTTTGAGCTGTATACACAGAAGGGCCACAGCAAAAAGCAGGAAGGAAACTGTGTTCCATTATAGCTTGCTTTAGATATTTAAAACTAGTCTAGGATTAAAAAAAAAAAAAAACAAACCAAAAACAAAAAACCCAAACAAACACGTACCAGGCTGTAGGACTGTACCAGACTCGCACCAGAATGGAGTACGGGACCCAAGAGATCACTTCTCTCCCTCGCTCCACCCATTTTTGGAACTATAGAGAACTCCCTCTCTCATTTTCTCCCAGGTTAAAATCCTACCCATTGCCTTTCATTTTAACGAGCAGTGCGGATGTCTCATGCATTTAACTAGGTTTCTTATGATTTGTCACATTTAATGGCTGACGGCTATGCTAGAGCTCATTACTTTGGGGATCCTGGTGAGAAAGACTGTTGTTTTGAGGCATTATTCTGGCTGTTTGCACAAATTTCACACAGGAAAGTGGCAGTAAGGTGATAAACACCTCCTTATATATTACAAAGGGTCTGATCAAGAGAAATATGTAACTTTACATTCTACATTATTGCTTACACAAAAGGTGGAAGCAGTTAAAAAGTACCACTTCCCATGTTTATTTACACCTATATTCTTGTGTATACAAATGGTGGAAATAATTTTTCAAAAATCAGAGTTTCCCAGCTGCTTACCTCATTTATTTCCTCTTTTTAGTAAAACCGCGGAACCACGAGCAGTATCCGATTTCACTTTCTATTCACTTCTACTAAAAGTGATTCTTTCACGACCACCACTGCACTACCAAGCCCAGGGAAGGCGCAATGTATTTCTAACCCTTGTTTCTGTGTACGTCTGAGAGAGACTTCAGACGGCGCTGACACCGTCGCTTGCTCTGTGGAAAATCCTGGCTCTGGTGGAAATGTTCTGCTTTAGCAGGAGGCCTCTGAATAAAGCAGTGCCTTCTCACCGCACCTCGATAACCGCAAGAGCAGCCCGACTGACTTCAGGCATGGGAGAGCGAGTGCAATAGTAACAGCGAGGTGCAAAGGGATGGTGCAGCTCAGGTTCTGTACCTCGTCCAGCCCACCAGACAGCACACAACATCTCATCTTTCCCTTTTTTTTCCATTTGCACAGTGCAAAGATGAAGGAACAAATGAATCTGAGGAAGTGGCTTACGTTCATATACTGACCCTTCGATCTAAAAGGCCATATAAGAAGAAGGTGATTGCAATTAAATATAGCCCAAGGTTGCAGGATACCTGGGGGTAAGTTTTAACCTTAGTGTTTTTGGTAAAAACCAGACTCACTCATTGACATTCTTCCCATCCACTTTCTCTTCCTGGAGAGTCAATAAACTCAGCTGTGGCTATTCAAGTGTGCCGTAAAATAGCTGCCACAGCCCAGCGCAGCAGAAGCTGTACCACCCTGGGCATGGAGCAACCCCCACGGTACCTTGCCGTTCCCAGAGAGCAATGCTGCAAACAAAATCTTATGTTTGCAAAATGCTTAGAGATGGTTGGAACAAACCTGTTAAAGATTTGCAAACCATTCACCTGGAGCCATTACTTATAAAGGCCTGGGCTTATTGCTAGAGCCTTCTGAGTAAAAGCTGAAAACGATCATACTTAATCACATGGAGCAGAAAACCAAGCTCAATGCAGCCATCTCCTTAATCTCACACCTCCAACTTCAGCCCTTATACAAAGAAAGACCTAATTATTTTCAGAGGCCAAGTGCTTGCACATCGCTGGGAGAAAACAAACAAACAAATACAGTTACAAATGGATAAAAATAGAGGTTTAATGCAGAAAACACAGGCTGAGTTTTCTGTATCATCTGATGAGCACCAGGCATCAGTAGCATGGCAAATATATTTGTGGTAGTCCTGGAACTGAAAACGTCTGAGTTGTGCTCTGACTCACCGTGCCTTTGCAGATGCAAAGATTACTATTATCTGCTCACGTAAAATCATTGTGGTGGGTCCGTTCCAGCCTGAACCTCTGCTCCACCAGACCGAGGTTATGGAAATTACTTACCTGCCTCATCACTTGAATTAAGAAGCTGGAGACAAAACGCCGTGTGATCACTGCCAGACTGCTTACCATCGTCTTTCCTTGTTGTTACTAAGTTATTACGTCCTCTGAGTATATCCACAAATGCTGGAAGTTGAGAGACAAAGACACTTTGCAAAGAGTATTTACTATCCAAATATCCTTCATTTGTTGTCACTTTATTAATTATAGTATTTTCTGTTAAGTCTGAATTCCACTTTGTTCTGAGTGGTGCCTTGTTTTCTCCTAGGAGCTTTGTCTTACATATCTCCTCTACTGGCTCTCCATTAGCTATGCCATCTACTCCATCTGCTGTTAATCTAGACGAACTGCAATTTATATTGAAGGACAACACTGATCTATGAATTTTTTGGCATTTAATTCGAGGTCGGTCAATGCACACATTGAGCGACTTGTCTAAATAATAGATGGTATTTGGACACTGCTGAGAAACCCGAAGGTGGACACATGAGATGAATGAAGGTGGTACTTTCTCTCTCCCATCACTGCTTTGAAGACCCACTCTATTCTCCTTGTTTCCAGGGTCAAAAATCCGCTTTCGTGGTTCTTCAGCTAATTGTGAGCAAGATTCAGAAATCTTTAACAGAGACACATTTTGGTTTGAGTGGCCCAGTGGAGGCCAATGATGGACTTTGCTCGAGGTGGGGGAGACAGCGTTGGGCTCTTGCACAGCCCCAGCTCCACATGCTGGGTCGTTGGAGCCTGCAGCAACACGCCTGGCTGTAACAGTTATGGAGGCAAACCCTTTCCGCTGGTTTTGACACTGTTTTCTCTCTGTGATAGGAGAGTCCGATGGAGACGTGGTGTCATCTGAAGATGCTTGAATTTCTAATCTGCTGGGAAGTACTGTAAATGCTCTGTTAACGTTGACTGAACCACGGTTAGCCAAAGATTGAGTCGTTTGATAAGCACTGGGCTGGGGGATCGTGGACTGCGTAGGCAAAGGAAGCCAATTTTCGTTTGATTTATTCTCAATCATCTGCGAAAGGACTATCGGTGAAATCAGTTGTGTGTCTTGCAATGACAGAGATTCCTGCAAATGAAAAGATTCAAGTTATCAACATACGCTATCATAACATATGTAACTGTTTCTCATCTACCATCTATCACACTAGGCAGTTTCGGTCAGGATTTCTAGTTAACTTTCTGTCATCCTAACTTTTCTGCCATTTAAAAGCACACACTCTTGAAATCAGCTCTGAATTGTCTGGGAGGCTTCAAAGAAAACCTTATCACTCTGGTGCAAAAAACGTTAAAATTCAGTATTGAACCCATTGTCGCAGATAGGATTTTTGGGTGCTATGTTTCTTTAAAAATGGACATGTCAAAGGCAGTTGCCAGTTTCAGACTCTATCCTGCTCTTTCATGACAGTCTGCTTGAATTTAAAATGCATTTAAATATGTGATGGGTCATTAGTCTGAAGGTCCACATGTGCCATCACATGCTGGAGAGGACATGAGGACACCAGGATCATGACCACTATACAACCTCACCAGTTACACACATGGACAAACCTCTCCATGACCCCTCCCACAAAAGTAATATAGTTTCCTATAAGGGCTCTGGGTACTGTTTTAATTCATTATTTCCCTCTTGCTTATCATCACTTGGTGACACTCATCAGTGATGTAAAACCACATATGTCCAAGATCGATTGACAGTGGCCCAGATTAATTTTTCCAACCATGACAGTAAATATCTTTCTTGATAGACTGCACATTACTTCACCCGATGTGACAAAGGAGCTGTTTTTACGTTAAAACTCTCTGACAAAGAGCAAACCTGAGTTTAAAACCTCCTGCTATTATTATCCACATGGCTGGTCACGTAAGTCACACGCAATAAAGCATCTGGCCTGATCGCATCGCTGCTGTAAATTGGCTGATTAGATTGCTCCTGCCCTGTGTTCCTAGTTCTCCTGATCCTAATAGAAAAAAACCCCACTGAATCGGCATGCAAATTCTGAAGATTAGCTCCATAATGAAAACTCAGTCAAGTTCATTCAGGGTTTAGGTGCCTTTTGCTAGCTCAACTGCTCCTGCTTGTTCTGAATTCATCTCAGTCATATCTGAGCATCTATCGTCTGATAATCAACGCCAGTTCTTGACAAGTCTTTCACAAAACATAACTTCTTCCTAAAGGAAGACTACGTGAGTGACAGAGTTGTGACCTCCCAGGTGCCGCGGTCATCCTCCTCAGGGCCTGGGTGCCAGAGAGGGGACCAAAGCCCATGGGGAAAATCATTCCTGCGTTCCTGTCCCCCACGCATGGAAGTGGCACAGAAAACGGGCTCCTTCGTAACTCTTGGGAAGGCTGAGTTGGGAATCCAAATAGGGAGAGTTAGATCAAGAGTTATTAATGAGGTGAAATGCAGGTAAATTTTATCAACTGTTTAAACCAGCTGCCTGTGGTTTTGACAATTCAATAATTTCACAGCCCCAGGGAAAGCATTTTCTTCCTTCTTTGTTTCTTTCATGCTTTGTAACAACATTTGCCTCATATTTTCTGCACTGCATTTACTTCTACCTACAGGTTTAAGACCTTTGCATGCCTTCCAAAAGTCTCAACTTCCCTGAGATTTCTACAGGGCACCGAAGAAGAATGCTGCTTGAAATACTTTATTTTGGATGCATTTCTCATGCTCCAGTAGTTAATTTGACTTCTTTTGTTAAGGGCTGTACAGATGGAGACATCCTGCGAGAGTCCAAGGGCATGTCAAAAATGCTCCTGACTAGTTTCAAACTCACAACCCAATATTCTAAATAATTTGCTTTTCCTTTTTCTGCTTGAGTATATGTATTATCCCTTCCTCCCAACCTTTGGCAGAGAAATGGATCTTCAAGGTTTGACCAGCTGATCCTATGCTCGTTGGGAGCTTTCAGGCTTCACTACATCTTGTGGAAAAAAAAAATAAAATAAAAAATGCACACTTAGACAAAGTAATTGCAGTGAACTGAACACCTCAGGTTTTATCTTGAGAACATCTGAGGCAGAGTGTACTGATATTTGGGACACCACTTGATTTTGCCTCCTGAGGTGTTTTTAATAACCTTTTACCACCACAAAACATGGAATTTTTTTCTCTCTCTCCCTGAGCACACTGAATCACAACATTTAGCTATCATTTGGCTTTCCTGCTGCCTAAGCCAAACCAAGTCCAAATACCTGCTCAGCAACGGGCAATTGTTTTTTAAACACAAAAGCATTCTGCCGACTGCGATTTCAACACAATTTCTTTATTTCACCTTGGTGGCGCTGGATTTCCCCTCTGCAGCGCTCTCCCGCTGAAGGTCTGTGCGTGTCCTCTGACCATCAGTGCCCCACTGCTTTTGTGTCGCTCCTGGGGAAAAAAAAAACAAGAAAGCAACATTATTTTCAGTGTCCTGGTGGAGATAAGTTAGAAAATGTGGTTTTAAATGGAGTGCAAGCAGGAGGGAAAGGGCTACTGCAAATGATCTGATTGCCCTGGGATCTTGTTATCGGAGGATCCTGTTTCTCCCTCTTCCCAGGAGAGGCCTTGAAATACCCCGGGGATCCTGTTGTAAAGACGTTTGTGGATAGTCTCACAACGTGTTCGGGGCCGACCCAAGGGTCGGCTGCCTCTGCTTTTGATTTCTGTGGCTTTGGGCATGAGCGTGGAGGAATCGGGGCAGATGGGAAACGCGGGTTTCAACAAACATCACTTCTGTGCAGCCTGTGAGCGCAAATGAGCACGTTAGGGGGCTGGGGGCTGTGAGTCTGGTTTCATTTGAACTAAGGCACCTTCGCATTTGAAGAACTACAGTCATTTTAAATCGTGTTCATAAATTCTATTTCATCATAACTTTTCCAGTTCGGTGATAACTATTACGTCAGTGCATCAGTCTCTGATTCTGTCATCTTTTGTTTCCGTGGGTGCTAGCCTGTCGGCAGCCTTTGATACAGAGCTAATTTCCATAACACACAGAGCCTGGGCTATTGCAATGATGCATTACGTCTGCTGTCAACGGTTTTGCCAGAAATTACGTTACTTTCTATTTTGCAATAAGCATCCAAAATTAATTTTCAAAGGTTCTCTATTTGGCCTGAAATCTCTTGATACTACTGGCTGTTGCTTTTTAGCAACAAGTCACACCACTGTTAAGACTCTCACACACACACACACCCCCCCCACCCCGGCCTTTCTTTCACTTAGCCTGCCACAGAAGTTGATAACCTTTTACTAAGAACTTCAGTTTACATGTAACATTATATTAACAAAGGAATATAATCAACTCCACTTCAAGAAGCGTTCATTAAAGCATATCCACCATTGCAGGCTTCATGGCTTCATCTCCCTGGGGGCAGCTAAGGTGTAGAAGGGAAAGAGGGGGAAAGTATGAGGTGTACCCACCATGGAGAGATCTCCTTGACTCCCACCATGGAACAGCAATCATGAAACACTAACAGGGTGTTTGATGAACCTTCGGTTTTAATAAAGTATACTACAGTATACTTAAGTACTTCACTTGCACAGCTCCAAGATGCCAGCGCCACTGTGTGTATTCGTAGCTGGCATGAAAAAAAAGTTTGCTTTTGTCATAGAGGAAAAGAAGGTCCTGAGCAACAGAGAAAACAGCTGGACTCATTAGCCACAGGATGGAAAAAAAGAGAATCCAGAAAACAGCCGGAGCAGAAGGCCCACTACACATTTTTTTTGGCAAAGAAATAGTGCAGGGTTGTAATCAGTGAAAACACAATGAACCTGATATAACGCTGATCGTTGTAACCGCGGGCACAAAACATGGGTGAGATGGCCTCAGAGCCCGCTCCTCACCCTGTCGTGGTACACAGTGAGGAGGTGCTGTGCTTCTGGTGAGGGACAAAGTCCACCTACGGCCACAAGCAGGGGGACAGGGCTGACTGCCGATGAGCCTTGAGGAAAGGTTATTTTCAGTGTATCAGTGCTCTGGTAACGTGCAAATATCTTCATAATGAAGAACTGCTACAAACGCTGTCTTATTTACTTTTTAAAAACAACTAAATAGGGAAAAACTTGCAGAGAAGGATAAAGAAGAAATTCTCAGATTGAATCAAGGCAAGACCTCAAAAAATACAAAGGTTGGATTAAAAAAGAGCAATTAAAGGGACAGCTTCAACTAAATTATCAATATTTTCCTCAAATGTTTCACAGTAGGAAAACCACAGTTGTCTCAGATAGAGCTGGAAGGCTACAACAGGAGAACATCGACTTGTGAATGTCAACCAGTGCGCAAGGAAATCCTGAAGGCTGGCCGGAGATAAATCAGATCCAGACAGGCGTGTTTTGCCAGATGGCCTTTCACGAATTCATTCAAATGTATTTTCAGCACAAGAGAAAGACTGAGTACTCCAGGGTCAAACAGGAACAAGTTGTCAAAGTCCACACAGTAGCTCTACATATAATATGTAAGTTATTCTTATGAAAGTAACCTCCTGTGATTAGCAATAGTCTTTAGGTAGGACCTTCCAACTTCACACAGATCCCTTGGAATAGATTAGTTAATTCGTGCTTGCTTAACTTTAAAAAGTAGCTGTTTCTGGAGCAGGAGACATAGGACAAATTGGGATGGGAAGAAGAGGAGAAAATTTATTTTCTTTGGTAAATCAGCCAGAGTGGAGTTTTGTATTGCATTTTGTACCATATCCTGTGCCATGACATTCTCCTATTACTACGGGAATCCTATTGTTGGAAAACACTCAAACTTTTGGCAAGTCATTTAATCTAGTTGCTGAAATAGATTAAATGGCATTGGTGGCAAAAGCTCTGGTATTTTTCATGATATTATTAAATCTATTCTTGGAAGCTTCACATTTGGTAATTCATGTCAACAGAACAAGCAAAAAAAAACAAACAACCCCAAACCTTTAAGAAGAGGTTGAACCTGTGTTTGAAATGAAGGCACGTCGGGGAGCACCAGGGTTTAGCTGGGGTGTGTCACATACAGAGTTTTCATACAAGTTCTCAATGCTGACAAAACACACTGCACTGTAACTCTTGGTACACTAAGAAATGCAAAGTTCAGTTTTCCCCTGGTGCGAAAGCATGAAAGAAATGGCATTTCAATCACTTTCCATCTCTGTGGGGAGTATGAGAAACTTATATCTGAGTTAAAATCCTGAGGATTTGTTTAACCTCTCCAGACCTTCCCTTCCCACCATGATCCACCTCTCCGGCTCATAAACGGGAGATGTGATGAGGAACAGAGGAGCGGTTGCTGGCATATGAACTTTGTCCTATTACATCTTCGCTCTTTTTTATTTTTTCCCCACAAATACTGTTTGTTGAACCAAATGATACGCTCCTTGGCAAGGCATCTGGACATCCGGCTACAGACCAGGGTTTTCCTAATTACGGACTGCAGCTGGAACCGATTCTCCCAGTCTCGAGTGCCTGGATGTCTGCCTCGGGCCAACTGGCAGACAGCTCAGATAATGATTCAGAAAAGATGTACTTGTAAATCAGCTTGCTAAAACACAGATAGATCGCAAAGGTGAGGGTGCTGGTGAAAAAGAGCGTACTGCGAATATTTGGCATGCACAGGACAGCCCGGTTTGTATCCAGCTGAGGTTTTGTACGGAACTTGAGACACACAAGACAACGGTCCATGAATAACGTGATTTTGTCAGTGTTTCAGGTCTTTCCTAGATCTATACAGGCTGCCCCACTGGGGGAGATCATTTGCTGTCACCCAGCGACACTGGGCAGAGCTGGAATGACTTTCAACTACTTTCAATCTCCAGTTTTTGTCATGAAAGCTGCATAGTTCATTCATTTACTATTCATATGCTGACAGATTTCAGATGTGTGTCAGCCCTTCTGATCTCCTCTGCTCTGCTCCAAGCCCTGCTTGCTGCGGACTGGCCAGGTCTGCCATCCCCTCTGAGACACCAGCATCACCTCAAAATGAACTCCTCTGGAGGCTCCAGGAGCCTCCAGTGCTTCCCTCAAAACACCAGGAAAAAAAAGCAACGCAGAACAAATATACCGCTGTGAAAAGGTGAAAACTTCTCTACTTCACAAAAAAAAGTATCATTTTTATTGATAATTATCCTACCATCTAAGAGACCTCTGAGAGGAGTTGGGCTCCTGCCCAGGTCCATGGCAGCCAGGGTCCCTACAGCCTCTACTGTTGATTAGCCAAAAATGCTCAAATTCCCCTCTCAGGACCTGGGAGCTAAAGGACATCCATGGCTTGGTCAGGCATCCATGTAGGGTCAGGCATCAGAGCAATCACGCAACTAATATCGGGTCTTTGGCATCACATAAAACCTTTTTGTAAGCTTTTTCTCCTTCTATGCATTATTCCTACTGTAAGTTATCAGCAGATAAACTATAACATTAAAATCAACTTGGAAAAATTAATTTATACTTTATTCTATTTAAAACATTAGATTTGTTTAAATTGTCTTGTGACTTATTTAATTCAAATACCTGAGGAACCTTGAGGAAAAAAGTGTCATCATTAAAGATTCAGCACACTCCCTCTCAGTAAGGGCTGGGAAAGATCATAATTCACTTCTTCAGATCTGAAGTGAGTCATCCAGAAAACCCATCCAGACATTACAGACACATCTAAGGAGAAAGCCAAGTCAGAACGAACACCAGAACCAAATCCACATCTTCTGGACTTCCTCATGTGTCATAAAGAAAGAATACCATAAAATCGCAGAGTACTGTCATCTAAAAATAAATCTGAACAATGAAGCTGAAGTTCACATGTCTGGTACTAAAAGTAGAGATGACAAATGCTGAAAATCCCATCTTGTACCAAAGTCCCTGCTGATACTGAACTGATTTATAGGGAACGTAACGGTGAATGTTGTATTTACTTGTTAGTGGAGAGAGTGATCCATCTCCAGAAGGCCTTGGCAGAGGCACAGTTTTGCCATCCTTCAAGGATGTTATCCCGAGCCTTCAGAGGTGATCCTGAGCCTTCAGAAGTGATATTAAGTCCAAGGAGGAGGTGAAGTGTTGCAGTGACAACGGTCCAAAGACAGCATCCCAGTGAAGATGGGGCACAGGCAGGGCAGAAGGCAGCCCCATAGCCACACATGCATTTTACTCTCTTATGATCTCGTAAGAATGCACCTGATTTTCATCTCTGCAGGATGATTCAGCTACCTTCATGTAAGAAGAGACAGCAGTTTTTTGCTAAGATACTTAAGGAGCACACAATGTCATCCTGATAGCTCGAACACAGCAAGAAATCACGCTGTACTTACCCATCAGGAGAGGGTGACAGAGGGAGAGTACATCAGTCCTGTTAAAGCATCTGTGCTGAACTTATAAGAAGTGGCGTGCACCTACTTACAGTGGGGGTCAAACAGCAATACAGATTTAAAGGGGGGGGGGGAAGCAGCTGCCAACTCTTTCCTTGAAATCTTTCTTGTCATGAAAAAGCCAAACCAATACAAACAAGTACTTTGCCACAAAAGAAAGTGCTTGAACACAGTTGCACAAAGATAACAGTATTTTAAGGCAGCTTTGTTGAGAAGATTTTTAAATCAGAGTAACAAAACAGCCTGAAATCATTTCAGTCTGAACAGGATTCATTATGTAAACAAAATGGAAAAATATTTTTTTTAAGATGTCAGGATGGATTTTCTTCTATTACAAGTAGCATCACGAGATTTGTTAACTGAATTATCTTTCCCTGCTTGCACACCTTGAAGCTGTAGCTGGCTGCCTGCAGAGATGATTACAGGATCCGCCACGGAACGGACAAATGAGTTCTGGTCTGCTATCAAAAAGCCAGAAGTCATAAATCTCTCATTATCCGTGCCATTAGAAGCAAGGTGCTCATCAGGGGGCTAGAAAGAGCTCAGGAATTATATCTGGAAACCCATGCATAAGTGAAAAAATATGTGTTTTCATTACGCATTGCTATTATGCTTTACCTTCACTTAATAAAATAAAGTGTGGAATCACCCCCAGCATATCCATCACACACATGCAGAGGAAACTAAGTAGATTCTTCACTTCCTCCTTTTTCCCTTTCTCCTCCTCTTCTTGCAAGTTTTATTAATTTTTTTTCTTTTTTTTAATTTTCAGTGGCATGAGAAGGAACACTTTCTTAGTTTTCTGTAGGCAGCATGAGCTTAGACTAACAAATCTCAGTCCCTAGAAGGAGTGACTAACCCGCCAAACGTGCCGAAGCCCAGCCGTGTGGGCATAACTCAGGCCAAGGACTCAAATGGAAGTACGCAGGAAGGTTTAACTGACATAGGTTTGATTTCTTGAGTCTAAATAACATGGTCTGTCACCGGAGCTCTATGCTGGACCTCTTCTGAGATCTTCATAAAAATGTAGTAGGAGGGGAATGGGGAACTCAAAAACAGGGTTTTGGAGGGAGGATATCTGTCAGGCACAGAGCATTGTTGTGGATCATGAGGGATAATAGTGTTTAATAGCCTAATCATTCTTTTTCATAATTTTTACTCAGTGGTTTCATCATTGAAATGGAAGAAATACCATAAACATCACAGGTTCCCATTCCCGTGTCAGTGAGGAAGAACTGGAGACAAGGAGCAAGCCATCAGGCTCCCAGCGCTGAGGAGCCAAGCAGCGAAGGACTTGAAGCTCCATGATTCCTCCCACTTTGGTGGGACTGGCCCCCACCGATCTCTTTGAAGTCCTAAGAGCAATGCAATAGTGTCCATGTATTTCACCACGACTCTGAGAGATGGATACACCTTTGTATACGTGTTTTCCTAAGAGGATTTTGCAAAATAATGAGAGATTGTGTGTGAGCAGCAAAAACTCCAAACTCTCCTTGGAGAAGAGGACTCCTCTCTAGTTAATCTTGGCAAATTCTGATGCCTGTATGAGGTGCTCTATCCTCACACCAAGGTAAGGGACAGCACAAGGGAGGTGACATCTTTGGTTTTTCGTCAAAGTTCCTGTTTGGTGGCCATCTTTTGGTTTTTTGTTTTTTTTTGAAAGCTGCTTATACTAAAATGGTATTTGGGATTTTTTTAAACAAGTCCTCCTGTGGGCCCTCATCTGCTCTGGAAGCAGCATCTGCAGAGGAATCACCTGGAGGGGTTTTGTCCTGGAGGTAACGTTTGGGACCGCGCAAGAAAAGGCAGATCAATGGCAACCAAATGGGGATGAAGGGCTGACAGGATCTGAAAGTCTCTCGCTGGCATGGCACCGGAGGCAGGGGAGGAGAAAAACCAAGAGCAAGGTGATCACTGGAGACCTGATGTTTCATGTAAGAAATATGCAATGCTGACTTTTGGGTTAGACTAACCTGAATAAAACTTTTAAATATGAACACTAGATGTGCCAGAACTTTGTACAGAAAAGAAGGTAGACAGGAGGTAAGAGACAAAGGAAGGAGGTGAGTCCAAGCATCATCAACATTTCAATTTTTCAGGTTCCACTCATCTCTGGTTTTAAGGCATTCTGAACACTACTCCTTGTTCAGATCCTTGCACTAAGCTTCACTAGTACCTACTATAACATAATTTGGCTTGCTGACCACTAAGCAGCTTACGTACTCTCAAAATAAAGATGCGACTAAGAGAAACATTTCATACAGAGCGAGCTATTGGAAGGGATCCTCTACCCCTCTCAGTCCCCTTCACAGCGTGTTATGAAAACATCTACATTTTAGTGACCCCGTCCATTTCTGAAAGTACAAGGATGTTTGAGATAACCAGAAAATACTTCAGTGACTGTAAACACAACAAATACTAGGCATAAGCAAACAAAGGAAAAGCAGTTCTGCGGCCAAAAAGTGTATTTATGAAGAGTTATTTCAGTGCTATTACGTGTATTCATGTAAAGGTCACAACATACACAGAATTTGATGGTCCAAATGGCTTTTGTAAATAAAAACCCGACCAGTCTTACTCAGAACTGGTGGCAACTACAAAACAAACACATTTGACTGAAGCTGCTTATGCAGAATAGGAGCTAGAGGTACTCCTTTGGCCTCGGCAATTCAAAATATTTATATTTATCTGCTTTTCCAGGAGCACAACTTTAAGACAAGAAACTGTAGAGATGACAAGAGAAAACCTGTGCCCGGTGTTATGTGTGCATTTTATGACTCAATATATATCCTGCTGCAGCAATTTTTCACCATGCTTTTGCTGAACAATTGTATTTGCTTTATTGATTTATTTTTTTTTCCTTTTAATACTCTTAATACAGCGGTGGCTCCAGAAAACGATGTGTGCTGTGGGTACAGATGCTTTTGTCAAGACATCAAAGCAGCGATTCCAACACACATCTATATTAGACCAATTTTGCTTCCAAAACAAAGAAACAGGATGTTCACATGAGCCAAATTTGACACTGAACGATTTGTACAACAGAACTAAACTCAGTGGAGCACCAGTCATGCCAGATTTAATATAGCCTTTTCGTGTTACTTTTATATAATAGAAGCATTCATTTTTGTGTAATACTTGGGATATTATTTCTTTCTGGAAAGTCTTTCACATTAACTGCTGTGATTACAGACATCAGAAACTGCTTGACAATAGGGGATGCAGTAGGCTAGAACCAAGAGAAAAAATAATCAGTGCTCACAGAATAAAAACACAACAGCTAAGATTTAAATAAATCTGAAGCCTAAAAATTTAAGTTTCTAAGTCACTACTTTGATCACACTTTCTAGTGACTTGCCCCGGCTCTACATCTGACAACCCTTCACGCACCTAAACTTAGTGATTATTCTAACACGTAAAACTTTTTGGTTGCTGAAATAATAATTACATTTGCCTTTTGAAGGGAAAGTGAAAAACAAATCTCTATTCATAGCGTGCTTTGACCACACGGCCGTGATTTGTTTGATCTTGGAATTAGCCCTTTTGAATTCCATTGCAACAGGTTTAGAAACACAGATCATGCTAGAGATTAAAACAAAAACGCAGTAATATGAACATAAAACAGGGGATGGAGGATTTTGTTCTTATCACCAAGTTCAACAAAAAGTAATTGGTAATTGCTTCACACACACACCCCTATCACTCAGGCTTTCAATTCAGAAATGGTGGGTGCAGAAAAGCTTAGAATCAATTACTATATGTTAAAACCCTCAGAACCTTAATTTTTGGTGTCTTTTAAATACTAGTTGGCAAGGAATGAGATTTAGAGTTCTCAAGCTCTCTTTTGGCTGTGGGTGTCACCTGAACGAGAAGGATCCAGGCTGGGAACTGCCAGCACCCACCCGGCGCCAGCGGCCGAGCAGCCCGGCTGGACCAGGCAGCGGTGGCTGCCTTTCCCAGAAGCGATAACTTGCTGCCTAGCAACAACCCAAAAACTCATGATTGTTTGTATATTCCATTTCTTGTGCAAAACTAAAAGCTCGGATCCCAAATTATTGCATTCAGCAACATCAGAGCTGCAACAGATGGATAAGAAAATGCATTTTCTTTTACTTGCTGCAAGACTTCCTTGCTCTGCAGTGTTGCATTCATAAAATATACACACGCCCCCCAACATCTCTTGATGCAAAACCAATCTGGAAAATATTTCCATACGTGACTAGCTATTTTAACAGTATTTGTCCTCTAGGAGCTACTCCTGTGAATAAATTCACATATCTATACGTTTTAATGATGAGGTCACTAAGATGGATTTAGAGCCAAACACAAAAGGTCACGTTCTCTTGGGCATAAGTATGCTGGGCAGCATGACACAGAAAAGCTGTCCCCGTGTGTTAGAAGTCCTGTTTTTTTCCTAATTATTATTTACTGCAAGTGAAACAATCACAGAAAAAACGACAACCCTTTCGCGCTGTGTTCTCTACTTGGATCAAATTTCTAGCCTGATTTCCAGAAGGAATTTGATTTATGCCCTACCCTTCTGCCTGTCCAACCTGGGGCTTTTAAGCTTGTGGGCTGTTGCAACCAACATGACAGAAAGGTCGATAGCTGATCTCCGACAAGCGTACTACAAAAATCAACGGCTTTGTAGAAATGAGAGGTTGCTACACAGTGAAGTTCACCAGGTCTCTCCTGTTTGATCCACAGACACACTTACCAGCTGAGTAGGACATCCACAGTGCCGTATTGCTCATGGTGGGTGCTGCTCCTTGTCCTGGGAGCAGCGAGGAGGCACTGGGGCCAGATGGAAGAGGGGATGGGTGAGGAGATGCAGGGAAGAGGGAGTGGCACCAGAGAGAGACTTGGATCTCAGGGTACCAACTCATGGGTTTGATCTCTTTCTTGTTAGTCTGCCTTTTCGATGTCATCTTTTTGTTTGCATTCTCAAAATAATTATGGAAATCTCATGCTAAGAATATGGAAATCGAGAGTCTTAAAGAAAAGTTAAGTGCTGGAGGCCAATCTAATGATGCCGTAACTGCTTGACCTTGGTACTGCTGTACCTTAGACATAATCATGTACAGCATCTGTCCTGTTTAAAGACACATAGCAAATCATTGCAAAAGTAATCACTTTCCTAAATTTGTCTACTATGATAGACACAGCATGGGATACCCAAATTTTACTACAGAGAATACCAGAATAATACCATGTGAAGTAATAACTGAATAGATTAGGTTGGTGTAATATAATGCAGAAGTATCGATCAAAGACAAAATTAAATTGTTACAGATGATTACCACCCTTACTTTGTTTGTTCTACAGTTGTTCTGTTCAGCAACAATCTCCGATGCAGAGTCAACCCATAAGCCATTAAATAATTTAGCCGCACTCTTCATCCAGTGCAACTTCCCCAACCAAATTCCGGCCCCTTTCTATTTCAGTCTTTCCACTGCATGCCCTGGGACAAGAATTGATCCCAAAGATCTCTTCAGGTCCACCAGTTACAGGAGAAAGACTTTGCTGAATGTGCTTTCAAAAACCTCTTCGGTCATTATTGATATTCTCTCTAACATTAACTACCATTAAAACCTCCAGCTAGAAGCTGCAGAATGACCTGTAGGACATTAATGAGCATTTTCAAGCTTAACAAGGAGTATGTTAAGAGGTCACAACCCCATACTGGAGACACCAGTGCTCATGTGGGACGTGACCAGGTGATGATCTGTCTGAAACCAAGAGCAATGAACTTTGGACCGGGAGTGGGGGAGATTCGTCCTTGTGCAGAGCACCAGTGCAAGCCTGGATGACTTAGCAAAGAAGTTCGGAGTGAATGTTCTTTTAGGAAAGTTTCAGCTAGAAATCTGGTTTAGACATAAAACTCTACAACCTACTGACACTCCTTCGGCCCTCATGCAATCTGTATTTTGAGGTCTCTGCTCTCCATTTTGGGCTAGCTCACAGCTTAACTCTCTCATAATACAACAGAACGCTGCCCCCTAACCCTCTCTAACCCAAGTAAAAGCACCGAAGAAAAATATCCTTCGAAACAGTCGGCATTTTGTGGAATAGGTTGTAATTATTAACCTGACCTCCTTGCAATGAGGTTGCACGTACACTGTGCCAGTGGATTACTCACTGCCAGTCTCATTAACAGGCTTAGTTAATATGTGCATTGGTAAAACACAGTAAGTAGTTCTACCTGGCTTCTGAATCCTTGTGAAAACACAGCTCCCACCCCTGTCACCCTCACCCAGACTCCTGGGGAAACCGCGGGTAACTAACACATTACTGTGGGTACACCCTTGTCTGCCACTCTACTGCTGGTCCCACACTTTCCTGCTTCAGAATGGTGTCCTGGCTAAATTCTCAGCCACAAAACCAATGCAAGTAGCTGCAAGAGGCCAGTAAAGTACTTCATTCCCACCAACTATGCTCCCTCCTTCCAGAAATAACAATTTCGCTGCTCTTCCGAGTAGCTCATACCCTCCCTTCCCCTGTCTCACAGCACAACTACATCTTCTTTTTATCCTAAATTTCTTGTGCCAATAGGCTCAGGAAGATGCCTTTACTGGATTATTTGAAGTTACTCTGCTTGAGTTCCAATGTTTTTTAGGATGGGATGAGGTTTTGGGCTGTTCTGCTGTTTGCTTTTTTGGTTTTTAATGGACATTTTTTCACATCCACCAAAAAAAAGTTATCTTGGTGACTTTTATAGAATCATGGAATCGTTTGTGTTGGAAGGGACTTCAAAGATCATCTAGTTCCAACCCCCTTGCCATGGGCAGGGACACCCCCCACCAGCCCAGGATGCCCAAAGCCCCATCCAACCTGGCCTTGGACACTGCCAGGGATCCAGGGGCAGCCACAGCTTCTTGGGGCACCCTGTGCCAGGGCCTTAGCACCCCCATGGGGAAGGATTTGTTCCGAATATTGAATTTAAATCTACCCTCCTGCAGCTTAAGGCCATTCCCCCTTGTCCTGTCCCTCTCTGCCCTTGTAAACAGCCCCTCTCCAGCTTTCCTGTAGCCCCTTTAGGGACTGGAAGATGCTCTAAGATCTCCCCAGAGCCTTCTCTTTCTCCAGGCTGAACGAACCCAACTCTTTCAGCCTGTCTCCATAGCAGAGGTGCTCCAGACCCCTGATCATCTTCATGGCCTCCTCTGGACTCACTCCAAGAGCTCCATGTCTGTCTTGTCCTGGGGACCCCAGAGCTGGACGCAGCACTGCGGGTGGGGTCTCGTGAGAGGCAAAGGCAAAATGGAGAAGAGCTTGGCTGCCTTTGCTGGGCCACATACAAATGCATGCTGAGAGTACTCTGACAGCTGTCCCACCATGAGGAGGCCAACTGGGTCACAACCCAATAACGTTTTATTTTAAACCATAGACATCTATTCTCCTGTTGGAGCTCAGCTTAGAGATCCTGCATGTTGTTTCCCATGACACATGCAATACGGTTAGTGAGAGTGATAAACAGATGTGTGTGCACAGGTATTGAATCTATAGAGTACTGCATTATTCAAGAGAGTTGAGACTAAAAAGCCAATTTTTACAACAGAAGTATTTACTGTAAATGAAAATTTTACCAGTTGAAGCCAACTTCAGGGGATTAGCACAATACTCATGTGCTGCTTTAATCACTCCAAAGATGAAAATCAAATAATTAAGGAAGAAAAAGTAAATTCAGGGCTACTCTTTTGTATGTTGCTTAATATATTCCGGTATTCGCAATCCTATAGCACATAGTGATGTTACACACACACGCACACCACGGGGATACCTGCAACAGCAGGCACAACATCATGCTTAATTTTGTATTCATTTGGGTTAAAGGTTTTGGCCTCCTCAAACAGATCAAACAACAGGCTTTCAGGTTAGGGTCTTTTTAATAAGTAAAAAATTAAAACATGCTCAACAGTAAGTATGCTATTTGGATGCTCGGTGGGATAGAAGTCATCTATCACGCAAATAAAGAAACAAAAGTTTCAGCAAGTTATTCGTGTTACTTTAAATAAAAGTGAAAAAATATTTCTCAAACCCTGGACTGGAAGCATTATTTTGGAAGATCAGCCTAGTCTAGGTCATATTGATTTAGGATTGTCTTATTACTCTAAATGTGTTACTGCACTAATTAGGGTAATAGTGGGATTAACACCTTGGCCAGAATGTTAATGCTGATCGGTATATAAAGCAGATTTATATACTTCATTCAACACTTAAGGAAAGCTTATTAATCCATGATTAGGTGGTGTGCTGTTGCTTAAAAAAAAAATAAAAATTAAATGAAGTATTGAAACTGAGCACAGAATGTTTCTGTACCTTGGGTATAAGTTCGTGTTTCTCACTGTGGTAGCCATAGTGATAGCACTAGGATTTTCCCAGGGTTTTCAGGTTTGGGGGTTTTGTTGTTGTTTTGGTTTTTAGTGTTACCTTTGTTTCGAAGTTTTGGCTTTTTTTTTATTCCCAGACAGCACTGTGAACTTAGTTCCCTGTTGCTTTCAAAATACCTAAATCAATAAGGTCCTGTTGACTTCCCTGAAGCTAGCCAAGGGAAAGCTCCACCATCTCCAGAATTCAGTCTTCCAATCCCCCTTGCTTTTCTACCAAAGCTTCCAGCTAGCGGTTACTTATTGGCAGAGCTAGATTAAGATCTGGAATATACTAAATTCAAATTATTAGAACTTCATGCTCAGATTCCTGAAATAAACTCCTCCTTTGGGAAGCCAACCCCAAGGTTAGCTCCATCGAGCTGGGTCAAAAGTAATAGAGAAAGAAGCAGGGAAGAAAGTCTACGTGCTATGAAGTAGTGCTGTAATAAAATAGGATATTTCCTTGAATGAAGAGTTTCCAATACCTTTGCCTACAGCAAGATATGACAACAGCCGCTGCTCTGTATGAAGAAATAAACAGCTTTATGCTACTGACCTCTATCATATATAGCCATGAAATCAGAGTGCAATTGTAGTTATTTGCTGCTTTTTAGATATTCATTTCTCTTCCCTGCTGCTTAAAAGGGCTGAGTGAAGGCAACTTATACTGAATTAGGCTTCCAACACCTTCCTGCATTATAGACTTCCAAACACATTTTTCGCTCTCAGAAGGTGAAAGTGTTGAGTCATTTCTTTTAAAGATCTGATGGAGGTTATTGCTCATAAAAAGAAAAAGATGACGGATCAAGGCAGGGCTAAGGGAAACACAGCCAGCAAGCTACAGCTCTGCAGAGCAGCGCCGAGCCTCTCCGGGACTCGGGCTCCCGGCTCCCCGGCTTTGCTCCACTTACCCTTTCCTGGCTTAAACCAGCCAGGCGCTAGCAGCTTATCTGAGATCATAACGTGGATTAACAAGGGCTCATCAGATGGAACTGTGTGCCAGAAATAATTATGGTTTAAAATGCAAGAGCCTGGCAGGAAGGGATTGTCATTTGTGAAGCCGGTCCGTTTAATGGAGAAATAACCCGCATACTACAGTAGAGGATAATTTGGCAGTTACAGTTTCAGTGGCTCAGAGGCATAAAATAGAGTCTCATCAATGTATAAGATTAGAAGTAATTAGCCCCTATATGGTAAAGTCATCAGTTAGAAACTAGACTCCATCTGGGGACTTTTTGTAATGATGCCTCAGGGACAAGTAAGATGGGACCTTTGACTTACACGATTTGGAAGGGACTGAGACCTAATTAAATCTGCAAAGATGCAGTAACTGCAGTAAAAGGGATTTTTAAATATGAATCATATTCCCTTTCTCTAAACAAACTAGGTATATTACACTCTGGAACAGTAAGAGAATTAATCAAAAGGCAGTGAGCAAACAGCTGCTGTACGGCTGCCAAATAGATGATGATACAGGATTATACAGAATTGAAGAACATTTAGTAAGAATTGGAAAATATGTAATAGTTCTTTTTTTTTTCTTTCTAAGGATAAGGTTTTATTTAATTGTGGTGCAAACCAAACACACATCCCCCATCGTAAATCCAAGAGAGCATGGGCTTTTTAAATCTGTGTCTACAAATGCATAATAAGCTCTGATTGCCTTAAATACAAGCTAATTCTCTTGCAGAAATAATATACAATTTACTTTTTTAACTCATTACAAACAAATAGACTTACATCTTTTCAGAGAGGGATACACAGAGCTATTATATTTTTGCTACTGAGTTCCATAAAGCACTTGCCATCTTCCATTTTCTTAAAAAGGCTCTGCACTTAGTACCGGAGAAACGAAAATTTTTAAGTTAGCTTCCCAGCAATGATTGCCTCATTTACATGATCTATATTCTTCCAAGAAAAAGCAAAAAACAACAACAAAAGTCACTGTATGATATTAACATTTTTCTACCATAACTCAATGCTCTGCATTTTGTCAATGCAGAGCTGGATCATTAAAGCCTGGAAGCTAAATGGAAAAGTATTTTAAGGCCATGAACTAAGAGTGGAGCAGCAGAGATATACTGATCTCAAAGAGAAAACAGTACTGAGATGACACATGTAAGTTTACATGCTTCATCATGCTGCTTAAAAAAGACTAATTAAAACAGCATCAAACTCATACGGAGGCAGGCCAATGCTGAAAGAAATTACCATCAGCTTGCACATATGATGATGGCGAGGCCATGTTTTTAATTTATTTATTTTATGAAAGCGCCATCTTCAGCCCTTCCTGAGTCATAGGATCACAGAATCATTAAGGTTGGAAATGACATTTAAGATCATCAAGTTCAACTGTAAATGTAGCACTGCCAAGCCCACCACTAAACCACGTGCCCAAGCACCACGTCCTTTGAATCCCTCCAGGGATGGTGACTCCACCACTTCCCTGGGCAGCCTGTTCCAGGGCCTGACAACCCTTTCAGTGAAGAAATTTTTCCTAATACCAAATCCAAACCTCCCCTGGTGCAACTTGTCCTATCGCTTGTTACTTGGGAGAAGAGACCAACACCCACCTGGCTACAACCTCCTTTCAGGTAGTTGTAGAGAGCAATAAAGTCTCCCCTCAGCCTCCTTTTCTCCAGGCTGAACAAGCCCCATTCCCTCAACCACTCCTCATAGGACTTGTCAATTCAGTGTTTTAATCTACCGTAAAACGTCTGTGAAATTATACACTATTTGGGATTGCCTGTAGAACTGGAAACTCAACAATCCTTATTTCAACCAGACTTGGTGAAAGAATATCAAACCAAGCCTTCAGCTATAAATACATTATCCCATACAACATATCCACAGTCAACTATGCAACAACTGAAAACACGTTATTAGCATGATGACCAAGACCATTCACTTAATAAAAAGAACTCCATACAAACCAACTACTGACAATAAAGAAATCACCATGGCATCTCACTGGGGATGTATAGAACTGTTGTAACTCAAATGCTGCCACGCTGATCTGTGAAAATAATCCAGCCATCATAAACATTTTGAAATGGATTTGAGTTTTCCCTTTCACTACAGCACTCACATATATGAAATGACTTCTCTGCACAGTAGGATCTACACTATTTGGTCTGATCCATGTGTCTGTGGATATCCATCTGTGCACAATGCCGTTCCACCAGCAGCTACATCAAAGAACTTCAGCGGTCTCTTTCTTTACAAGAAAAGAGAATGTAACCACTCTGTTTTCAGTAGAAGAGCATGACGAGCTTGATGGATAGTCAATCACCATGAGAAAAATCAACAACAACCTAAATGCTCAACTATTTCAAGTCTTCAAGTGACCTTTCAAAAGGATTTCAGTTTGAAAATACAATATGAGGAAAAGCTATAGATTTTGGAATTCATCTTATATCAAAAGCCTTTGCTAAATGTCTCCTAGAGATTGCTAGAAATGTAAAATAAACAGCAGTGGGGATCAAAACTAGAAAAAATGAATTAATGAAAAGGTGGGTTGGTGTCCAGGCAGTGATCTGGGTCAAGCAACATCTATAACTATTTGTCTTTTATTATGTGTTTCAGAAATGCCACTCGGCTTTCAGAAGGAGAGCAATCTCTCCTCAGAGAGTGCGTTAGGCAAACTGGGAAAGACAGAGGTGGACACGGGGGAGGGGAAAAAAAAACAAAGAAAAACCCTCACAGAAAACAGTCCCACCCTGACAGAGCAGTCCTGTGCAGGAAAATGCAATGGAGAGAAGGAAAAGGAGAGTTTTACTGGGAAAACCCTGAGGACTGTGGAGGAGGCTTGCAAAGAAAGGTTGGCTCCATCTACACCAGAGCAGAACAGCATGTTCTCATCTAAAGATGAGAGAGTCTTCTCAGTCAGATTTTTTTTTCTTGGGTTTGTTTGTTTGTTTATTTGGCTTTTTTTCCCTCTCAACTAAAAGCTGAGGAAAAGTTGGTTATAAAAGCCTCTGTACCTCTGGGCAGAGTGGAGAGGGAGAGTCTCAGGTTAAAAAAAAAATAATTACCAGGAGCAGTCAAGAAATGCAAGACTGCATTTATGCATGGAGCATAAAAACAGCAACCGAAGCAGTACTAGCTGTGTGAGTTCGAGTAAGAACACAGAGTGTAGAAGTGCTGAGTAATCCGGAATGCTTGCTTATTTTTAAAAAAGGGATATCGATATCACAGGCATCTCAGAAATATGATGGGATTAAGATAAAGTGGTGGACACTATGAAAAAAACCAAGCAGTACAAATTATACAGAAAATACAGAAGACCAGGCTGACAAAGGAGCAGAGCCAAGAACCAAAGAAAACATACGGTGAACTAGGTGAATAACAGGAATACACACAGCAGTACCTCAAAATCTCCTTAAACTAATTTCCATCCTAACACAGCAGAAGTATACTAAGAACCGATATCTTCCCAGAACGGCTCGGAAAGGGGACCATCACTGAAAAATACTGACACTAAATAAGTTGGGACTTGTCACAAAAGTCAAAAAAGAAGCAATATTTAGAGATCTACAGAAATCACAAACAGCTTTCATAAGATGCATAGGAAGAGGTAAGTAAGTAAGTAAGTGGGTAGATGCTCACACATTTTCGGCACAATACGCAATTAAATCATGAACCTAAACGACCACAATCAGGATAATGATGTAACTGGATCCTTGCTCTGACCCAGCGTTGCTATTATGTTCCCGTCACAGGGCCTCTATAAAAACCGCTGTGGGCATCCTTTAGAAGTATTTAGGAAAATAATACCTTACAAAATAATGCAGAGGTGGTTTGGGGGCATTTTTTGTTGTTGTTTTGGAGGTTTGGAGTGGGATTTTCTTTGTTAGGGGAGAGGTTTGTTGTTTTTTAACAGACCAGATTTTTTTTGCTGATATTCAAAGCCATAAGGGCAGTAAACTCCTCTGCAGAGCTAAAGGGTGTGCTGCAGGTATTCACGGGTGTGAGCAGCTGCAGTGTTTTGCTGTGAGATGACATATCTAGGAGATTAATGCACCTTTAACATAAAGACAGCCTGCAAGAAAATTCTACCCTTTCCAAGGATAAATTGTTCAAATAACTCCATTATGCAATTATTCTCGTATGTATACATTGCAAAAACCACAACAAAAGAAGTTAATAGCTGCTGTTTTCTTTGATGTACGTTTACAGAGGAATTCAATAAATTAACAAAACAGAAACAAGTTTAGAGGTTCCAAACTTACTTGTGCCAAAACAACGTGCACCGGGCTGAAGAAGAAATCTCTGCTCTAAAACAAAAGCTAAGCTGTTTATTGAAAAACAAAGCAGCACATTCAAGGCTTTTGACCATCCCACACTATGGGAGGATACTCTGGAGAACAAGGTCATACGTTTCATTGTCTGTATTGCTGTTAGGCAGCAATGACAGATTTATTGTAAAGATTCGTCAGCAACAGCAGTGAGGTCACCGTGCCCCGATACACAGAAAGTGCTCATCTACCTGTAACCCTATTACAGCTGCAGGCTAAACATTTCCTTACCCAACCCTTTGGCTTGAGAAAACATGTATTTACCTTATAAAGCTGTAATTCTGCATCAACATTCAGCTAATTGGAGGTTTACTGTCATTAATTTAGATAATATACATTCATCTTAGAAAAATAGCTTCTAGCAGCTTCTTTAATTTAACCTTTCTTTTAGCCTTCTTTTTTTACTGTCACACAACTAGCAATTCAGGGCTTCCAAATGACCTCCCGTGCCACCATCATGCCATAACAATCAATGGTAGAAAATTCATAAAACAGATTAAATTCTACAGCATTCCCTTTGATGAATTAGTAGAATTTGTTCCCTTTAGCTGCCCAGAGTTAATCTTTGATTTTTAGCTGAGTGCACTGCATTGGAAAGAGTAAACTAGGGACACATCACAGTTTTGTTACTTTACATGGCTGTAATAGAAGTAGACCCACAGCATCCATTGCAGTAAAAGCTGACTTTTAAAGATTTTTGCTTTTTTATCTCTGTTATCTCACTACTTAAAGCAATATATGAGGAGGAACTTCCCGTGACAAAGTCCTTCTGTATAAATTTGAGAATATCACATTACACTATAAACATTATGCTTTCCTACCTGGTGTCACACCATGCCAGAATGAGGGAGAGTTGAGAATCATTTTCCCAAAAAGCTTTAAAGGTGGCAAATGATCCCAAAGTAAAAAATTAACTCCATCACTCCAAATCACGTAACATGTTTTGTTCAACGTAAAATTATTATTTGCCATTTAAATTAAGGGTTGCAAGGGAAATTCATTCGGAGCTTTTTCCATTTCCCTCATACTCACAATTTGGCTAATGAACCAAGAAAGCAATTAGCGAAACATCTCAATTTATAGCAGGTTGAGGTAATCTTTAGCCAGGGCACAGTTAAAACTCCTGCACTGTGAAGAGAAGACTTTTCATCTTCAGAAACAGCGCTGTGGAGTTAATGAGCCTTCTTAATACAAAGCATCAGTGATGGCACTATCTGCCCAAAGACAGAGACTTCATCTCTCCCCAGCAACACCTACCAGAAAGCAGCAGAATCTGGGTGAAATCTCCATGTAAACACAGCATTTTCTTTCTGTTGACACTTTGTGGATCCTGGTGTATTTTGGTACACGGATGTGCAGTCTACAGTGGTGCACGGCAGAGGTTAGAGGTCTGTGTGGAGCTACGGGTTTTGGAAAAGCTTAATGTTCACGTAGTAGGTGTCGTCTTGCAGGTACAGTCCCGTCTTACATCCATCAGTTTTCCATCCAAGAGGTTGGGGTGAAGACTTTCTCCCAATTTGCAGCTCCATTCACTGGGTAAAGCCTCTCTGGTCAACCTGAGCCTGTGCTTTGTGCATGGCCGAGGAGAAGAACTACAATAGCGGACACTTTCCAGCTTCAGCACTGAGCCAGAAGTGTCCTCTGGGGTGCCCCAGTCCCATGAACCAAGGGAAAAAAGCTTCATGCCTCAGAGATGTGAAAATCAAGAGGTTTGAGGATTCAAACAGGGGAAGCAGAAGGCCCAGTGCTCAAACCACTTGATGGGCCAATGAGGAGGGCATATCTTGGCTCCCACCTTCTTCCCAGATGCTAGGATCCACAGCTCAAACCCACTCCATCTCAGGTGCCTCAGCTAGTTTCTCTAATTGCAAGTAAATGGCTCGTTAAAGGGCTAAAGAAACAGGAGGTGGATTTTATATGTGAGATTAAAAGGAGTATTTTCCCAGTGCCCACAACACACACATTATCCAGGCTGGAGGGTGGGCCAGCTAAAACACTAGAGGGTTCACGGGATAAAAGAAAGCACATAAAGGAATAGGGGAGGCAGTCCACTGCTAAAAGGAATTCTTTGCTCCAGGGACAGCTCATGCATTTTGCACTACAAGAAGCACCTTAATAAAGTACTTTAAAAAATAAGAACCAAGAACTGCAGCCCAGACAGGCCCTTCTGCTGCCAACATAGTGCCGGCACCAAGCTCTGTAACGCAGAATACACCCTTCTTTCCTAAAGCACGTTTCTTCCACAGGGTTTCCATCCTACTGTCACCTGTTTCTTAACACTGCGTTAAACTAATTAAAGATGTATGTTCTGTACCCGAGAGGCGTGTGTTCACATGCGTAAGACATGCATCAATCGCTTCTTCCTCTATTAAACTATATCAGATCCTTACACACCTACCTAGGACCTCAAAATATTTCCCATCTCCCAACCTTCCTACCACTTCTCACACACTTCAGTCCTCGATACCACCCTTGACATCCAGAAGTCACATCCAATCCCACCTCTCCATGCACCAGCCAGAATGCCTTGCAGGTGGTAGGGTAAGGGTCTCGGAGCAGGAGCTCACCTGAGCTGGAAGGAGAATAGAGTCACAGGGGTAGGGCAGGGATCTCAGCAGGATATGGATATTTTTTTGAGGTACTGCCTGCTCGGGGGCATTTATCTCATGCAGTTCAGTTAAGTGCTTCTACGAAGGCATTTGGAGCAACCCATGCACTGTTCGGCTAGCACTGTGGTGTGCACTTCACGGTTTGGGAATCCCAGGTTTAGAGGAATTTCATGTCAACAGGAGAGCACTTCCAGGGATGATCCTCTGCCAATACCCCTTCTTGCAATCGGTCTGTGCAAGCAAGTTGGAAAAGGAGAGAAGCAAGAGAAGGAAAGCACTTACACTGGAAGTGGAGCCTGACACAGGCACGATTAACGAGTCCCAGAATTGGACACCATTCAGAAGTTGTATCTAGACAGACTCAGACCGCTCAAACATGAAGTGCAAGAAATAATTTGAACTACGCAAACGTTATTGAGCTGCAATCAACTAATCACTTAGGAAAAAGACCAAGAGTCATGAACGGCTTAATGCAAACATCTTTTCAGCATGCAATAATAGGCAAAAAGGAAAGCAAGTACCAGGCTGCACGAGGAACAGCATGCATTGCGGAAAAGGCAGTAGCACTAAACATAACGCAGTGATACGCTAAAGCACTGTGCCTGCTGCTGATTCTCGTCTGTAAAACTGTAAGGGGACCCAAGTTGTTTAGGTCTATCTGTTATTTTTAGCCTTTCTGTACCAGGTGCTCTTAGAGCAAGACTGTGGGAACGGGCAATCAATATGGGAGGCTTTGTTTTTAAATTCAGTGCATCAGTAACCACAACTTCGCTGAAACAGAATAATTTAAATCAATTCAACCAGGAGTTCCTCTGAGGCTTGGGCTCAGTTCGATGCTAGGTGGTAGAAGTCAGTCGCTTCCTTTTTCCTTAGGATAGTAAAGAAAAAGGAGAATGAATTTGACTTTATTTACAGCAATGGTAATATTATGAGAAGCATGAGACTTGATAATTGAGTCAGGAGTAGAAGTGGAAGTCTCCCGTGACAGCCTGTAATTGTCAGAGCTCCAGTTACACTCGGCAGACATAGATTGGAGTATTTCTGAATGCCTGGATAGTACCTGTATCAAACCTGGCCTCCGGACCTCTAGAGATTTGCTTCTCGGTGCATTTCGGTCCTTCCATTTTAATACAGAAAATATTAACCAGAAAACTGTATGGGTAATTCTCCACTTCATGCTAAAAATATTTCATCTGTAAGTGCATAAAAAATTCCATCCCCTAGCAACTGTGAGATTCCTGCTTGAAACGGTGATGGGAAAGATGAGGCTCCAGGAATGTTAGAGTCAAGCAAGGGTTCTGTGGGTGTGAAATCGTTGGCAATTATGTCTGATCACTGGCTGCACATGTTTTTGCTGAATGCCTTCAGATTTACTGTAGAAATTGGCCTGAAGTGCTACCGAATTCTGGGAGCCCTGATTAAAGTAAACTGTGTTCGGGATACACACACTGCAGAGAGACTCTCGAGCCCAGGGAGAGCTCTGCACGAGCGCAAAGTGTCGGACACCAGAACACCAACAAATTAAAGAAATGAATCGTCTTCAGGAAATATTATTGCTGGTGTCTGAAAACAAGCTAAAACGCGGTTGCTACCTGAGGAGCACAAAGGGAAAGAGAAACAACATTAAAAGTAATAAAGCGGAATTCGGATGTAAGAGGCAGAGCAGCTCACTGAAGATCCAGACAGTAAATGAGCATGGATGATTAAGACCAAGTCATTACACAGTAACCTGCCGTGATCATCTATCAGCTGGAAGGGTTGGAAGGCAGTCCCGGCCCAGGAGAAAACACACCTTGCTTGCTCTTTCCTTCACTCCTTCTCACAGACCCAGAACAGAACTTCATTTACCAGCCCGTGAAATGCAGACACTAGCACAACTGTCACAGAATCATAGAGGTTGGAAGGGACCTCGAAAGATCATCTAGTCCAACCCCCCCTGCCAAGGCAGGGCCACCTAGAGCACATCACTCAGGAACACGTCCAGTTGGGTTTTGAATGTCTCCAGAGAAGGAGACTCCACAACCTCTCTGGGCAGCCTGTCCCAGGGCTCTGTCACCCTCACGGTGAAAAAGTTTTTCCTTATGTTAACCCGGAACCTCAGAGGTTCCGAGGAACCTGCTGTCCCTGCAGCCCACTGAGCTATTCTTCAGGTTTCTCACCCCAGTTCTTTTTTGGTCCCCAAGCTGGATGAGCTCCTGGAAGGAGCCACCAAAACACCTCTTTAACTCTGCACAAGCCTATCAACCCCACGTCTTTCCTTGGACGCTTCCCACACACATTCCCAGTGCGGTTCAGAATTCCACAGGTAATGACACAATTTTGGAGTCACAGACTTGCCCCAGTCAGGCACGGCAGGAACTGTGGTCCTGCGTCCTCGCAGCCTGTGCCAGCCTCGCAGGGTGAAAGCAGAGGGTGCTATGCAAGAGTGGCCCTCTCACAGCTCCCTGATGAGCCCTGAGCAAGAAAAGACCCCCTGGTTTTATGGAAGAGGGCTCAGAGACCCATTTACAAGACCTTTTATCTTTCCACCTGCAAGAGAAAAGGCACCTGCAGTGGTGTTTGGCTCGCACTCTCACATCCTCCTCCCACGTACAATAACCAAGTCAGCCTGCAGTTCCCAGAAGAGAGAAGCACATGAACGATTGCTAACAGCTCAGCTGCTGGTGGAAGACTCTGCGCGCTGCCAAGGGAGGTGTTGGCTTTGGGCAGCGTGGCAACATTGAAATTGCCACCAACCACACAAAGATGAGTCAAGAGACCAATGCAGATTGCTGGCCAAGTTGGTCTCCTGCCTCCTTGGAGGATGCAAAGAGAAGATCAAACCTTATTTAACGATCTCACGTTGCGACGCTGAATGTGGGTATCAAGGAGATAAGTGTGGTTCTGTTAGGGATGACTCCCCGGGCCACGGCTCAATATTGCACTGAAGGCAAGGCTTCAGCACTTGGGTGAGGAACAGAAAGTCCTTCTCCCAAACATAAAAGTACTTATCCTTTGAGCACATAAACATCTTTCTGCTTTCTTACTTGTAACCTTTAGATTAATTTGCCATTCTAAAATGTTTGTAGGTGTTATCACGACAGTCTCCTTTGAAAGAGATTTATTTTACAGCTCAATTGCTGGGTTTTATTCTGAAATCCCAAATACAAGGTTTCACAGCTGTTGGGTGGTCTTGGAGAATAATATACTAAATTTCTGTTTCTCAAACTGTAGTATCTGCTTTTTTTAAGTTGTCTTGCTATAAGGCATTTCTCCAAGGTGATTTTCCCCTCCTTCTCACCCAATTTTTTGCAAGAAATGCATTTTAGTTAGCTAATTAAATATAGTTGTATAGCACATCAAATATCAGTAATAATATAAGGCAGTGACGTTATATCTACTGTGAGAACAAGTTGCATAATACACTTTATCTGTAATACACCACTGTGATAAAAATTCAAAGCTGCTGTGCTTTTAAATCTTTGCTTGGCAGAGTGACGAGCAAGCACCAGGGTCTGGCAAGTAGTTTTGGGGAAAGATGATGCTGTCATGATGAAGGCAAGGATCCTCCTCCGCACACATTTCCAAAGATGATGCAAAGCCTTGACTGCCTATGGAGGAGCCTGTGGAGCCACAGCCCGGGCAGCTGCTCTGCTCCTAGGTACAGCTGGTACCAGGTTTTTTACCAGCCCTCAACATAAACGTGCCCAAGTGCTGTCCTTCCCTGGGTTTCTCCTCCCAGTCATGTTCCCAGTGCTTGTGCGAGGCTGTGCCCTGCGCTTTCTGCTCCTCCTCTGCCTCTCCAGGTATGACTAACTCTCCTTTTCTGCATTCAACATCAACTGGTAGAATATAAAGAAAAACTCTCCTCACACGTGCCTTGTATGTGTATGTTTTGGCTAGGACATGTTTATGCATACATCAGAAACTGCTTTTCTTTTTTTCTTCATCTTGTGGTTTCCTTAATATGAACGATTAAACTTTTATGCTGACTGAATACTAGTGTATCCTAGGATTTCAAGATCTAATCTGACCTAAAACAGCTTATGTTTTTATACATGCGTTTCTTTTTTTTGTCCTCCCAAAGGATTCCAGCATCTTTCGCAAGCTACAATCATAGAATGATTAAAATTAAGCCCTTTCTAGAGTAGTCAGTAGAAGGCATGTTGATAACTTGCCTTCACTACCCATTTCAGTGGAAGGAAAGGGGGAAGTCTTAGCTAAGCACAACAGCTAAATGTCAGGAGATCCAGGAATCTGTGGGACGCTCAGAATGCAGTAAATGTAGCCAGTGTTTCTGCTAAAACCCAGAGAAGTAAATGAAGATATTTTTTGTGAACAAAGTTTAAATTGTTCCAGAAAGCGTATTCTTTTGGAGCCTGCTAGATCTAATACTTTATTCATCAAGTTATGATCTCACCAGATGCACAACACCTACAGTTCTTGACGATCTGCTCATCTTCTAACACCAATATCGATAAGTCAGCAAAAATGGTCATGAAAGGATGCAAAAAATAATAAGTATCTATAAACAGAGATAGGTTCCTTGAAATCATCAGTATCCATGGCTAGGTTCACTTGGGCACTGGAGGGTGCAAGCACAAGGCTCACATTCATCTCCATTAATATTTTCAGTCAAAGCTTAAAGAACAGTAAAACAAACTAAGCGGTGAAAGAAAATACATATTAGCATATAGATTAACAGTTATTATCTCCATTTCCCATCACCAGACAACAGTGAAATACATGATGATGGTTTAAGATTTGTTTTCAAAAGGGTTAAGGGCTCCCTGAATTCAAAGGACTGGGAAACACTGGCCTGTAAGATAAATAGCTCTGGCCCCGACATGTGCTGCATATCCTCAATACATCTGGACTCCAGTTGGAATTAAAATTCCTATCGCAGTAGCAATTAAAAGACAGAACTAGGTCATGTTGTTCAAGGCACTATGTAGGCAAAGAAAGAAAAAAAAACAACCTGAAGCAAGCAGCATTTGCCCTAAAAATGGAGCAGTTAGAAATTCATATATACCGGATAACAAAAAGAGGAGGATACAACAGAAAAACAACAGTTTGGGAGCTTTAGCTACGCCACGCTACGCGTGCTCACCTCTTCAGCAAGCAAAAGGCTGTGACCATGAGGCAGTTCTCAGTCTGCATCATGACAACTTAGTTTTAAGGAGAGGACAGGGAACGGCTGGACTGGCAACGCTCCGCACCCACCGAACGCTCGCCGGCGTGCTCGGCCCCGGCTCAGCACCGTGCGCACGGGCCGGCGCCGCATGTGCGATACGTTTCTTTACGCCTACATCCAGCGTTGTTTGCAAGAGTCATTTCTGTGTCTGAAAGACTTTTACAAAAGAAACCATAGCAACCCTCCTAAATCTACTGCAGCTAACAATTTGCCATGTCCATTCTGGTACGCAGCTTCTTCTTTTCTCCTGTTGAGTTCAGTACCTCCATCTAACTATTTCCTTCCACACAGAAAGGATTGTGCAAGAGATATATCCACAATGCACTCTGTGGTGGATCATACTCAGCGTGACAATGCACACTGTATTCTCCACATCCAATTCTGGATGTGGGAAGTGAGAATTAAATTGCATTGCTTCAATCCCTTTCTTAAAATTGCGCTGAGAAATTTCGTGCCGTTATCTGCGGGTTGGCACGGAGCTTCGCTGCAGACTGCTTTTCCGATTTGGCAATACTGAACAATATTATTAATGAAGGTGAGCACCCGCCTTCAACTTAACGGGTGTCTCATTTTCATTCACTCTTGAGCAAGAAGATGATGGAACGAAAATTTTTAGCAAAGCGAGAGCCAGCCATGTAGTTGTTGATTAAACTTTACTTTCAGCATATTTTAGCCTGAAAAGTGATCTGTTAAGAAAAATTGACTACACAGGAAAGAAGTACCCTCTTTCTGTAATGCCTTACGGGGGCACTTTGCCTGTTAAAGCCTGATATTATTGAAAAAGAAAACAAAAAAAGCCTTAAATACACTTCCAAAACAGCCCTCGCTACGCACAAGAGCTACGGGTAGGACTGATTTACGCGTACAACTGTCTGGCAGCTGAGAATGTATTTTTTCCATCTCCATGGCTGAAATGCTAGGTGTGAGGAGACCTGCACCAGCACTGCACTGGTGATACGGGGAGGACAGCGGTTTCCTTCCCAGCATCCGAGAAGTGGCAGTTGATGGTTTCAGAAGACAGTAGGCAGAACACCCGTCCGTGTGCGACCATGGGCTCTCCTCTCCCTTCCCCATGGGGGCTTCAGAGCCAAGCCATGCAAGCTATCCCCCCAGACTGCCCGGTTCTTGGGTACTCAACCTCCAGCTTTATTTTACGTGTACGCAGCTTTAAGAGACACTAGAAATCTAAATCAACAGAACTATAGAAATAAATGCAATCAACGAAATTCAGATAGATAGATTTGAAACACAAGCCCAGAAGTGCTCCACGCCACCCATGAGGACTGAGCCAGCGTTACCTTCTGCTCAGTCTTCGGCTGTTAAAAACCCCTTTTTATCCCCCCTGTACGTTTATCCTGGGCTATACTATAAGTACAAGGAAAATTGTATATATATATATTCTCTTAACCAAATTCTTCCCCTTCCAAAAGGCTGCCAAAATAACTGGCAACAGGTAATTTTGTCACTGTTTATTAGACAGTAGGCAGAAACCATTACACCCTCTGTCCCTTACAAAGCCGACACTGACAGCCTTAACCATTAGGAGAGGTTAATATAAAGGCAGCAAAGAGATATTTTTAGTTGTTTGTGATCCATGCCTATGCAAGACCCTAATTATTAATGGCAACACACCATCAACAAGTCAGGATACAACACTCCGTGAGAGGCTGTGCATACTTTGTAGGGAGTGGTGGAAAGATTAGGCACGTTCAAAATAGACAGCGGTCACCGCTCCGTGCCCGGCAGTAATTTACGGTGAGTTTTGTCAGGTGTCAGACAGTGCCACAGGAGGGGGTCACAAGTGTAATTCGACGTGAGAACAAAGCGCTCTGAAATGTGTTGCCAGGAAATGCGAGACCAGCAAAAAATGACAAAGTGGTTGTTACAGAAAAGCACCGCGGTATTATTCAGAGTAATTCATGCAGATCTCTTGATTTTGACAGCAAGTGAAAAGGTTTTTTAAGATTCACCCACAACTGAAAGAAGTATCTTGCCAGTAATAGATTAACTCTTTTATCAACTCTGGAAACAATTAAAGACTTAGTTGAAAGATAACATATTTCTCTCTGGGGCCACTGATGCCTCGAACCATGGAAATATCAAGCACATTCCAACAGTTGTTCATTACCGTAACAGTTAGAGGGAGACTCCAGTGTCTAATAATATTCCTAATATTGCTTCTCTGAACATAAGCAAATTATACTAAAAAAAAAAATTAAAAAAAAATCAAACAGTTTAACCTTTGAAAGCATCCCATCATTTACTGCTCATAATGCGAGAGATCATTTTGGAAGACACCACTGTCAACTAATGAATGAAAATGAACACACTCTTCCAGCTAATTGTGCTTACAGCACAATGCAGCAACACGTACTGCAGACAAGTTGGTTCTTGAAGGCTGTGAAATAAAAGAAACATTTTCAATCAATGTTTTTAACTCATCTACTATAGCTAATTCAGGCCTGGAGGAGATGTTTCGTTTGCCAGTTGTGGCTATATGACAAAGCTGTGGCATGGACCCTCAATATACTTCACAGCTTAGATTTCTTCAAATGAAAGTTATAAAAACAGTTGCTTTCTGCCTGTTAGTAATTACTGTCAGCCATTAGGTGACAGTTCAGTAGTTGTCATTTAAATATATTATGGCTGACATTCAGGCTCAGAACTTCCCTTTCTGTAGCTCTGAATGATTTCATCATCTGCAGTTCAACCAGAAAACAGTCTGGGTCTCTCTCCTATTGCTCCCCACCTGCTCTCCTGCTCAAGAAATCCAATCTCTCTTGGACATCACTAGCTGTCACTACTGGGTGCACACAAAAAGAGCCCACCTGCCCAGGAGCTTGGCTAATTCCTGAACTGATTACCCCACTGGGAGGAAGAAATGCACTTTCCCAAAGAACAATGCAATTCAAAACTTGAGGATGAATCTTTCATGCATGAATCTCACAAGCCACGGGAGTGTGACTAACGTGTTACACCATCACACAACCATGATTAATGCATGTTGCACATCACCGATATAAGTCTGAGACAGGTTTGGGCCTGGGACCACACACATAGGTTTGACTCTAACAGAGGGTGTCCCTGCCCATGGCAGCAGGGCTGGAATCAGATGATCTTTAAGGTCCCTTCCAACCCAAACCATTTTATGATATTATGAGGGTACCTGTCCCCTGCTCACCTCTGCCTCTCTGGAGAGATACAGAGACAGAAATGTCACATGGAACAAGACCAACGTTGTAGGAAAGAAAAACATTCTTGAAACATGCCCTGGGGGGATAACAGCTTGTGGTTGGGGCTAGACCACAAAGAGGGTAAGGACCGCTCCTCCAGGCCTCGTTTCAGACACAGAGGGATTTACAGCATCGGAACACATGGAGAACAAGTAAAAACCTTTATTTTAAGAAGTTCATATGCACTGCAGTTTTATCTGTGCTGTTGTCCTACTTAATACGTATAGTCATAGCAGCTCAGCTTTTCCACTTAGAAGCCACTGGGCAGCTACTAATAAGCATATAATTAAGGTGGTTAAGTTGGTTTAATCTTTTGTTAAGGTTAAAGACCAAACTGACTTACCCACAATGTCTTGTGGTTCCTCTCTGCTGGAGACTGGTCAGACATGTGGCACTGCTGTCCCCAAGGTCCTACACACAACAAACGTGGCAAGTTCCACCACGTGGACACGCAGAACCGTGGGACACATCTCCTGCTCCTGGCTCTGCTCCATAGCCAGCAACCACATTGAGCTAGGGTGGACCTGATGATCTTAAAGATCTTTTCCAACCTAAATGATTCCTTGATTCTATGATTCTACGTTAGCTGAAGTTTGCTGCATGGCTCTGACCTAAGGGACCAGTTAAGTGGTTGACGCTCGGTTTTCCCAGGGCCATGCTCCCAGACCTTGCTCAATCTGCATGTCGTGCAGGCTGCATGCTGGGTTTTCCAGTCTTTCTGCTTTCTATGCCACAGGCTCCCAGACAGCTGCAAAACAGCAGCTGGAAAATTTCCTCTACCTGTACTTTGAAGCTTGCCTCTGACTTTGTGTACTACTTGGGCTCAGAACTGGCCACAACGCAAAGGCCCCAGGGCACTGCCTTTGTGTCACGAACCCCAAAAAGCAGCACACTACATCTCACACAAAGGAGGGAACGCTGCCAAACCACGAAGAACCTGCTCTTACGTTTGCTCACAGCATGCGCAGCCTTGGCTTGGCTCTCACAGAGCTTCTGACCTGGGGGAAATAGTGGAGACCACATGTCCCCCTGTGTGCCCTTGGGTGGCAGCAAGGAGACATGAGCTTCCTCTAATGAAGACAGCCATGAGAACGTCAGTGACTACAGAACACACCCCTTACTGTACTTAGGTTGTGTATGAACAAGGAAAAGAGCCCAGGCTGTTCCAAATGGCCATAATCGTGATTTTTGATACAAAATCAGCTTAACCATCCCAGCGGACTCTTTTTTGGGGCCAAATTTTAAATTAACTTGCATGAACAGCTCTCTCTAAAACTCACAAAAGGTAGCAAAAATTGAAACGGGCACCTGACCTGTGCCCATTGCCAGGAGGAGATCCTTAAACAAAACTAGCTGCGTGCGATCATTTATTTTTTTTTAATAACACAAAGGGAAAATGGATGTAGAAAAAATTACCCTCCAAACTGTGGTTATAAAATTGACGTTAATGTGCCACCAATGCTTGTAGAGTTCTCCAAGGATTGGGAATTGACCCCACAGGCAGGGGACAGAAAGGGACTTACCTGGAGAGACTTAATAACGGTGCTGGGACCCTGCGTGGAGTCAGCGAAAAGAAATGCTGCTGCCAAGGGCCACTCCAGTCTCTCCCCTGGCAGCAGCTGCCAGTCCACCCACCCTTCCAGCCTCTTGGCACTGGTCAGTTTATTGCCTCCAGCACTCCGCTGTACATAACAGCCACACAGCCTCAGCTGTAAACTCTTTCTATATGGTATGTCTGTGCAAATAGCTACTACTGCTATAGTATACCTCATCTGCAAATACAAAACATCAAAATCTTCGCCATGTATTGAAGGCAATTAAAGAATAATCAGTTCACTCTTCAGATCTCAATGCAATCAACAAAAAGCAAACAGGTACTTAATATCAACTTAACTGTAAGTTTTGCAGACTGTCTGGATCCATTATCCATTGCATATTTACTTCATTTCTATTTTGTCCCTTTCAGAGCACACACACGAGAATATTTCCGCAGAGGATGCGCCTTAACACGGCAATGACTGCAATGGTCATAGGGCAGCGTCCATATCCACGCTACTGGCGCTGGCTTCCAGCACAAACACGGGCTGATGGCTTGCACAGCACCAGGAACAGTTCGTGACCATTTATACTTCTCAACCCCGTTGTACCAAAAGCTTTTAAGTAATTAGTTTTCTCTCATTAACAGGTGCACAGCCTGGGGAAGGGCACACAGGTGCTCCCAAGCCCCGTCCTGGGTTACAGGGCAGCACTGTTTGGTCTTGGAGCAGAAAGCTCAGGAGCGCCAAGCTGGGCTGATGAGACAAGACAGAACTGCAGGTGTTATTTTGGCAAGAACAGAGACCACGACTGCAGTAAAAATATTTGCAGGATATTACCAGAAACCCCATGTATTTAAATCAGAAAGATGAACAACATTTATCACCATCACTTTTATGGAGACCCAAACGTGCTTTATGAGACATCAGGTGTCGTAGTGCTTTTTTGCTAAAGTTGCATCCTATCCTAAAAGGAGTAAAGTTTATATACCTCACAAACCAAAAGTAACCTACAAATACAGCCAACAGGGTGAGTAGTGCTATTCCACTGCAAGCACATCTAATAAAATACGTGGGGTTTGTACCTTCTCACTGACACAGCCAATACATTACTCCATTTTTCTCTTTTACACTTTTAGAAGCAAAATAGACTTTTGGTAAAGTCTAATTTAATATTATCACCAAGGCATTCAAACACACCACTAAAAACTGTGTTGCTAAAATTACATTACAAAAAGAAAACAAGTGAAACAGACACTCTTATCTCCTTGAAAAAATACGGGCCTCATGCTACAGCACCTACTGACGCGAGTCTATTGAAACCAACAGGATTACTTACGTGAATAAGGATTACTCCCATGATTAAGGGGTGCAGGATTACATCCATTGTTTGCATATCTCCTGTTATTTACACATCCCCATTTTCACCTCTTGGTTGTTTGTTTTTTCTCAAAACATAGGGCATTACGTTACTGTTAGCACTAGATATCATTAGGCTGTATTTTTATCCCTTCAAAATTTGGATGTCAAATAAAACGCTTTTGTGATCAAAACACAGAAAATAAAGTAGACGCAGCAGAATCTGGACTATGTAATTAAAAACAAAAAAAAAAATTAAGAGGGAGAGCTTGTTATCCGCAAAACTTATTCATGATTCATTTCATATTCATGCTCCTATCCGTGGCCTCTGCTCTTGGGAGCTGATTATTTATATCAATTTTTTAACTGTCCCAAGTCCTGAGCTGCCTGAGAGTTCTCAGGCAATGTTGATAGTATCACTACTGGAAAGTAACATAAATCAGACAAACAACTGAAACAGATATTATAGGTAAGCATACTGATAATGAATAATAAAGCAAAAATTTTACGCTTTTCGCCTTATAAAGAAGTGGCGAGTCTAGCCGTGTTCATCACTGCCATATGCTTTACATACATACAAAAGAGATTTCCTTCCTATCGCTTGAGAAATTGGGTAAGTTACCGACGCTTTTCAGCTATTTTACGATACAACAACACAGTTTCTGTCTAGTAAGAATGCTACGCAGGTCTCAGTTCCTGTTCCCAGCCCAATCAGAAATGGATTTAACTGAATAAAGAGCAACACCACAAGTTACACTTACAACAGGGAACCCTCGTTTCTTATGAAAAGTAATAGACGTTCTTTCAGATTCTCCAGCTTGACACTGAACTACATTAGTCTCAGTTTTGGCTGCAAGAAATCAGACTTGGGTCATAAATATATTTTGCTTTAGCAGGGCACTACAGGGATTTGAAAATTTAAATTATATCAAGAAGGCTTGACTGTAACTTCAGTGTCAGCTCTGCAGGTACTGCTCACGTATTTTTGAGAGTTAAAAATAAAGATATTGCATACCTTTTTAGGCTTCTTTAAGACATTTTAAAAGCAAAATAACACAGACCATTTTTAGAAAGACAGGTAAAACTGCACATTACAGTCACTCTGAACTGAAAAGAGCTCACAGCAGATTCAGAAAACACGAGAAGTTGCAGAAACTTACCGAAGCAACCTGTTTTCTTCCAAGAAGAGTAGTTTATGGTCAAGTACATTTGAGTTACAAAAGACCGTGTTTCCCGGGTCCATGTTGCACAAGGCTTAACCCGAAAATCCAGCCGCCTGCGTCGGGCGCAGCGGAGGCACGGAGGCTGTCCCTCTGCAGAAGGCATTTCGGTGCTCCCCGGGGACGGGGACGTGCGATGGGCCCGAGCGCGGCCAGGCCAGCGCCACTTGTTGCAGTGGTAACAGGGAAAGCCAGGATCTGCCTGCTCGGGCTGCGAGGGCATGAATAATTCATGCCTTCCACCGCCCCGCATTAGCATGCCGCTCAGGCAGCTCCAGTGGAGCGATTCATTTTGTCCTTTGTCTTCAGGAAAAGCTTGCTGGATTAACGAGGGTTATCTGTGATGATAAAACCTGGGCCTGCTGATTTATTTAGTCTGATTGGTTAGAATTTGTGTCCCTAAACGCAGGTTTTACGGCCGGAATATAAATTCAGTTGTGCATCCCGCAACCTCAGGCAGGCATGGGTTGTCTGGCTACAGCCACGGTATCGAGCTACAGCGCATGAATGTTTCATTTTCTTGACTGAAATATTGAAGCCGGGCTCTTTGTTTCTGAGCGCTTCTTGGGGAAAGTTAAGAGGAAATCTCCGAGCGCGCCGCTTGCACGTGGTTTCGCGCATTTTTCTGTAATGACCTCTCGCGCCGCTAAACGGCTAACACCTGGCTCCCAAAACGTTGGCTTGCGAAGCGCGAGATTTGGGGGGGGAAAAAACCCCAACCCAAACCCTGCAATGAAACCCAGAAAATTTGTAATTTACTTTAAAAAAGAAAATAGTCATACGTTGCGATGTCATTTTTTGAAGGTGATATTTTTCAATGTGATACTTTAATTTTTATTTAGAAGTTTTTAAATAGTTAGCAGCAGCACCATTATACTCCTCAATCTTTTCCATCTAGAAATCTGCAATCACTGAAAGTAGTAATAATCATAATCATAATTCTGATGAATTGATGACAAAATTAATGATTGAACACAATGAATGATTTCTGGAGCCACTCTCTGGAGCGTGTCCAGAGAAGGGCAACGAA